>JAUMHE010000079.1:13743486-13755175 GCA_032359235.1 Enteromius mattozi
GACAAATAAATGTGTCAGATATATTCTTGTAAAGTACATTTACTTATGTATTTACTTACTTAATAAATAAATAAATACATAATAGTAAAGTTTTTCCCCCACAATGAACAAACACAAAAATAATATATTTAAAGTAAACACATAGAAAATTGCTTATTTAATTAATTACTTATTTTGTTATATATATATACATGTATTATAAAATATTAAACAGTAAAAGAATGATAATATATATATATATATATATTGGCCCTTATCATGTGATGGTAAATGTCTCTCAGTGTATTACCATGCTGACAAATAGCCACTCATTCGCCACCAATACTGCATAAAGAGTATAATCCAAATGTAAACACAAAGCGACATCCCTTCAAACTCATTCCCCCTCTCCTATTTGACCTCTGACCTCTGGTACACATTCCTCTAAACGAGTCCCGTCTTGCTGTATTACGGCTGCTGTACCCGTATAGCGTCAGCGGCCATTAAGAGTCGATCACAATAGGTCAAAGTCAGCACCGCCTCTGAAGCCTGAGAGGAAGCGGGACGTTCGGGGGCGAGAGGGAACTCACTTTCATTTCCAAATGCACCGCGGATGCCATCACTGGGTTATTATGGGATTGAGGTGATCACAAGGTCAAGGAAGTTGATAAGTTCTTCATCCAGAAAAGTCCATTACGTATATACGGGCATTAAAAGCCCATCTGTCATCTCGTTTAATTCGTTTTATGTTTTATAATGTCTTCAGCGGGCAAAGTCATTCTTGCACCTTTGCGGAAAGCTCTCTTTGGTGTTTACTGTAATGTACCTTCCCACAAGTGCGTCTGGTTCGAATTAGAACCATGCTACTTCTAACATGCTCCCCTATGGCTGTGATCAAACCACCCGTATTTCTCGGCTTCAGAGAACAGGGGTAATGGGAAGCAGAGGCGTTGGCCATGTTTTCTGACTGACGTTCGATGGGATCTGTTGACTGATGCACACATTCAGGATGGAGAAACCCCGACGTTAAAAAAAACATCCACACACATGATCATTGTTCTTTGTCTCCAAATGTCGGATTGTTTTGGGGGCCTCATTAATCTTATTGTATTTCACTTCATAGCAAACACCTGGAGATATTGTTGAGCAACGCTTATAAACGCAGCCCAAATGTAGACAAAGTTCATCGCAGGAAATTACAAGCAGAGAAAACATCCAGCTCAATAAATATGCCACAGGCAGGAAGATATATTGAGTTAATCAAATCTTAAGCTAAAACACTAAACCAGTGCATCAACATGGTTTGGATGCTGGTTGATGTATTTTACCGGTTACCAGGTTTTCAGAATGTATATTTTGTTTAGATGTAGAGTAAAAACTTTTGATAGAATAGTCATGGATTTGTTTTTTGTAGTTGCTTTTGAAAGAAGTCTCTTCAAAGCTCAGTTTATTTGATCAAAAATAATTTATAATTATTTAATAATTTATTTGATAAAAAAGTAATATTATTAAATTTTCTAATTGAATATATTTTAAATATTAATTTATGTTTTGTATTTTATGCCATTATTTCTGTTTTTACGTAGCAAAAACTAAAGACTTTGGAAAACCAGGTGTCTTCATGAATATGTATTTATTTTATGTATTGATTGATAGATTTTTTTATTTAGTTATGTATTGATTTGTTTGTTTGTATATAAGTCTGTGAGTATTTCAGTAGTGAAAACTGAAAACATGAGAAAAAAATATTCATTTATTTATTTATTTATTTTATCTTTATGTAGTAAAATCTTTATGTTGTATATAATTATGTGAGTTTTTAAGTAATAAAAACTTAGCATTAATAGTGCATAGAAATCTCCATAGAATGGACCAACAATGATCTGTCGAATATTAGAGGTTGTACTTTTGAGAAAAGTGAATATTTTGGAAATCACATTTGAAAGGTGTATATGGATTATTGTGTTTCTAACAGTGAAACTGTCTCTGAAATAGATATGTATAATAGATATATATATAGTGTGTATATATTGTGTAGGTGTAGCCTTCAACAATGCAAGCCCTGGAAATACGCTAAAATCTGAGCACAGTTTCGCTTTTTTGTTTCAATTATTGCAGTCCATCGTTTCTTATTTCATTTAAGATATATGTCATTTCCCATGGCAAACAAAATAATAATTAAATGATTAAATAATGATTAAAGGATAACAGAATTTTCATTAATTTTAACATCTTAAGTCTTAGTCTTGGGTAAAGTGATGAAATCCTTCGAAACGTTATACGTGACAAGAATACGGCAGCAGAAGCAGAGATGACACAGAACAGAATTAAACTGCTATAATGCCAATGGTCATGTAATTAATACAATAAAATCAACCTATGCTTGAACTTAAAATGCTTCATAAATATGCCTATGTCTCTCTTAAATAAAATATATTTATATTTTGAATGTGGTCTGTGATAATAATATACATTTTAGTTTCTGCATTCAAAACATACAAAAATGTGTGTGTGCTGGAACCACACTTTATGTGTCTTGTTGAATTGTAAAAGTTTAAAAAAAAACACCAAACCAAAATTGTGTCATTAACCTATAATCTTAAGCACCACAATTTGCCTGAAAAATGATGTGGCAGTCTATCCTATATGTGTATTTATATATTGGGAGTTACGTACAGACACATGTTAATGGCAGGCTTTTGGCTCTCATAGTCAGGGATTAGCATGGAAACTATGGTTCATATCAGCTGTAGAATGTGTGGCCTGTAAATCTCACCAGAGCGTGTTGTGACACACAACTCCAACCCAAGAAAAAGGGTGAGATTCCTGCCAGAGAAGGTAATGCACACGTACAGTACCCCCAAACATTTATACGCACACTCGGCCCGACTCTGCCAGGACGGCAATCAGAGACCGTCCTTGTTCTGTGCTTCTTACCTGGAAATGAGACTGACAGATAGCGATCCATCAAACGCAGAAGATTAACTGCTTGCAGCTGATGGGGAACTATGAAATAATAAATCTGATAGAAAACCGCCCTTAAGCAACATTTGTCAGTGCACAAGTCCGGAATTGCTGCGGAAAACAACTTCAATTAAAGTTTCATGTCACTGCAGTTTGTTTCACCTCTAAAGTTCAATTTTCACAGGCAAAATGCAGGCATATTTAATAGTAATCTACACAATTGTATGGAAGTTGGAGGAAACTATGAATTTGGAGCAAAATAAAGTCAGAATTGTAAGATGTAAACTAAACTAACTAATTTGCTAGAAAAGAATTACAAAATATAAACTCTCAATTGTAAGAAAATTGTGGGAAAAGTGGAAAAAATTTTAATTCTGAGGAAAATTTGTGAGATGCAATCTTGTAATTCTGAAAAAAAAGTTGCAACTGTGGAAAAGCGTTTCAGAAATAAACTCTCAATTGTGAGAAAAAAAGTGAGAATTGTGAGATGTAAACTTGAATTTGAGAAAAAAGCCGCAATTGCAAAAAGAAAGCCAGAATTGCTAAATATAAATTATTTTGCAACCAAAAATATCAAAATTGTGAAATAATTTAAGTTATGAGAAAAATTACAGAGTTGCGAGATGTCAACTTTAAAGTGCAAGAAAAATCAGAATTGCAAAAATTAAACTTGTATTTGAGTAAAATGTCACAATTACAAAAAAAGTCCAACACAGTCTCACGACCAATTCATAAGTATTTGTATGAGGTGGCAAATTCCTGCAAATTTGTACAAATTCGTACAACCTCACAATTTGTCTAAACCCCAGTGATTGGTAGGTTTAGGGGCGGGGGTAGGCGTAGGTCATTCGTGCAAATTCATACGAACTGGCAACTCGTAAAATACATTCGTACAAGTGAGGTTGTATGAATTAGCCTCCTCATAAAATATGTACGAACTGCTGTGAAATCGGGCTCAAAAAGTCAGAATTGTGAGATGTAAACTCTGAAGGAAAAAAAATTAAATGAGAAAAAAAGAGTTGCAAGATGTAAACTAAATTGATAAAAAAAAGTTAGAATTACAATATAGCTCACAGATGTAAACTTTGAATTCTGCTAAAATAAAATTAATTGTGAGACAACGTTTTAGTTGCAAGAAGAAAAAGACAATTGTGAGATATAAACTTAGAGTTGCTCAAAAAAGTCAGAATTGTCAGATATAAACTAAAGTTTGAGCATAAAGTCGCAATAAAGTCAATTGTGAGATATAACCTTAGTTTGCAAGAAAAAATCTCTAAACATAAATTTTATGTGAAGAAAGAGATGTAAACTATACTAAATGTAAACAAAATTGCTAGAAAATGTCAGAATTGCAAGATGTAAAATTTTACAAGAGTAAAAAGTTGCAACTGCAAAAATAGAATTGAGATATAAACTTGTTTAAGAATGTCAGAATTGCTAAATATAAACTTTCAATTATGTGAAAAAAGATATAATTCTGAAAAAAAGTCAGAATTGCTAGACATAAAATCAATTTGTGAGAGGAAAGTCAGAATTGTGAGATTTAAACTTGTATTTAAATAAAAAGTCACAATTGCAAGAAAAATGCCAGAATATAAACAGAATATAAAAGTCAGAATTGCAAGATATATACTACATTTTTAAGAGAAAAAATTCTGAATTGCAAATATAAACTTAATATGCAAGAGAAATTCAGAATCGCTGGATATAAACTTTTAGTTATGAGAAAAAATAGACAATTACGAAGATGTAAACTTGCATGAAAAATTTGAAATTGTGATATGTAGACTTCATTTTAGCAGAGAAATTGCAAGATATAAACTTGCTAGAAAAATGCTAGAATTGTGAGATAATTACCTTTTAATTACCATTTATTAATTACACAGTCACTTTTACATTTTTTATGTTTTTTTCTTTCTTTCTTTTTATAACCTGTGGTTATAACATGATTACATACAGTACATTGTGAATTTTGCATGAGTGTAAATTTATTTATTTATTTATATTTTCAAAATGCTGATTTTACAGCGAGTTCAATTCGGTCACGTGGATTCAGGCAGAGGTCAAGTGGTAGAAAACGAGAACGTGTGTGGTCATTGACAGAATGCTGGGAAAGACGTCAGACTCACTTTTTGGCCATCGAGGCCTTTTTGTCTTCAGCCATCTCCGCTGCAGTACCTTAGGGAAGGTGTAGCATTGCTGCTGGTCTCACAATCGGCAGAAGGAGGGTGTCTGGAGTCTCTCTTGGCTCCTATGCTGAAATGTAAACATGCAGGACGCCTGGCGTCACCGAGCCAGCACCTGGTATTTCAAAGTGGACCCTGGCTGTGACAGTCCACAGGCGGGCTGGACTGCATTATATGTGCTTTTTCCCTTCCCTGGTGTTTTAAACATCACCTGGTACCTTGTTTAGTCTAAATTCTCTGTAATATACACCACTAGATTGCCACAGACTTCCTGGAATCAAACTCAGGAGAAATGATGTCCCTGTCGCCTCAAAGAAGACAGGCTTGTAATCAGTAATCATTAATACTGAGCATTTCTCTCAGACTTTTATTTTGAATTAATGAATGAAAAAAAAAGCACTTCAAAAATCCACTTCAAAATATGTAAATAATATTGAAATGTGTTTTAATATATATATATATTCATGAAATAATGCTACATTTACAACTATAATTTATTTTAGAATTTTAATGCATTCATAAAATATTCAATATTTCTATCAAATATATTTGTATTAATTATCATTACTATTTATTTACTTATTTATTTTACCAATTTATTTTAATAAATGTATACATAAATAGAGTTTAGAGTCTCTTAAGTAGTTGTTTATTAGCATGCATATTACTACAATAATAGTCATTTATTAGTAATAATTAGGCACATATTAACGTCTAATTCTATATGACTTTATTCTACATCCATAATCCTACCAATACCTAAACTTTACAGCTACTGCACTAACTATTAATAAGCAGCAACATTTTTTGTATTTAATATAAAAACATATTGAAAAGTGTTAACTACGACTATTCTAAATTGTTGCCAAACATTTATATATATAACATATAAAATATAGGTTTTTGCAATAATAAATGCACTCAATAAATGAACAATGTACAATTTTATTTTGTTATTTTAAGACATTTATAAAATACATATTCTTTCTTATTTCACATCATAAACCAAGTCAGCAAAGACTGTCACTAATGTCACCATTTATTCTGCCAAAGACATGTATGAACCCAAGAAAGCCAATTAAAAATTAATCTCAACCCGAAATATTTTCCTGCATCAGACGGAAAGAGGAAATAGGACGCCCTCAAATAAAATTTTATTTGTTAAAACTGACATCATCCTCCCTGAAGACTGGGTGTATACGAAGCTGGTACACTTTTGGCTCGGTTCAGCCGTGTGATGTCACATGTTCAGTGTTTGGCATCCCTCACTGTTGACACGCAGCACGTAAATACTGGCTTTCTTTCAGCGCCACTCCGACACTTTCCACGCCCACCCACTGCTAAATAAGCCCGGACTAAAGCCAACCTCTCCACCGTGATTTATACAAGCCCTGCTATCTTTCTAATGCCTAAACGTGTAGAGTTAGTTATTCTGAGTGTCTGAGTGCTGCCAACATATCAGTCCTGATCCCCAATCTATTTTTCTTCACTTGAATACTGCCATTGTGTTCTGCTGTACGCTTATTCAGACTGTCTCCACGCACCACGATTTTAAAAAGTAGACAGGAAACAGGAAGTGTTAACACTTACCTATTTTAGATTACTATTAACTTCGTTTTGTGCAGCACAAGAGCAGAACCAATGGGAGCAAATTGCATACCGTTTGCAAATGCAAATTGGCAAATCAGGTGCTGTTGTATAAAACAAGCAGGGATAACATAAAACGTCACTAATTTGCAAAACCTGAGCCTTATGTTGTGTGTGTGCTTCCTCTATCTTTGCACAGATGCTTGTTTTCTAATATATCTTTTTTTATCTTTGTTTTCTGTATTTATACATGTATATGCACACAATTAAAGGAAGCTTGCATTTAGAATTTTTAATGTTGTGCATAAATTGCGCGCAAGTTCAGATTTTATGTTTTCTACTCCAAAGTGCAAATGCCTTTACTTTTCTAGGTATGAAACAGCATTGTTTTTACATTTTTACTGTGACACCATAGGCCATTGATATGTCAACTTCCCATATATATATATATATATATATGTATATTATTACTGATTCATAGTATCAGAGTGTATAATGATACTAAAATAACACTGGTAAATGCATTAAAGTGTAACAGGTATTAAAATATAGAATAAAAACAGATTTAAAAACTGCTTTACTTAATATTTGCTGTAATTTAAAACACAATTAGTTGCTAATAACTACAAATTTTACCCACCAAATTAAAGGTATTTCACACAAAGTAAAGTGATCCAAGCAAAATGAAGAACACCACATTGAAAGGATATCATAGTGAGGACCTATTAATGACTAGACAAAGTTACATTAAACTGGAATTAAATTTAAAGTGTCCATGTTACAGTGTAATTATACATTTAAGCACTGAGTAATATTAAATATGGTTAGATTTAGGATTAGTGTTTGGCTTAGGGTCATGTAAGTGTGCATAATTTATTATACTATTATAATAGTATGTAATATGTGCAGCAAGAACAATTTAAAGTGTTACTAAAAATATAAATATTTTAAAATATTAATAAATCCTATAATGGCAGATTAATGAGTCTTAAATAACACTGGTATGAAATGGAAAATGTAACTTAATTTCATGTCAGGTAATTCATTCAGTTTATCAGATTAGTCAGTTTACATAACAGCCACACATTGAAATATGAAACAAAATTGTTAAAATGAACATTTATTGAAGAAAGTGAGCAAGAAAGAACTAGTGACACCAAATGAATTGTGAGAATAAATAATTAGGCTTCTAGATCACTCCTGTCTGTCATTGGTCAGTGCTATCCCAGACTCGCTCCATTGGCTGAGCCAGTATTGCTATGCTGGACTGATTGGTGTGCTCAAACAAACAAAGCGATTTTGACAGCCCCCCAGAAACACGGTAAACAAGTTTTCGTTCCATGTTAAGTTGGGATAGAAGTTACACACACAAATGTACCACCCTGCCCCTAAATGACTTTTCTTCTTTGAATTTAAATGTGTACGTGAGAAAAGTTGAGAGGAGTGCAAGCTTGAACAGTTTGGAGTTATCAAGGTCACTGGTCCTCCCTCACTGTGTCTATTTTCATTTGATCAAATTAGAAAAGGACAACCCCGTCCTCTGCGCTGGGGGCAAAGGTGTATCTGTATTAAAACACACAGCAAATTGAATTCACAGTTGATGAAACAAATAGATTTTTTCATATTGAGTGAACTCAAATGAAACGAGATGGCCAGCTCGGGGCAAGAATCTGTCCCATCTTTTAGCACTGTGCTCAGCGAGATAATTAATGAATGTTTAGAACACAATCTTTGAAAGAGAAATGCTTTAAAACCTCTCACCCCCGCAGGGCCAGATCCTTACCTATTACACGCCAATAAGAAGCTATTTTACATCAGAATGAATCGCAGCGCTAGGCTGAAATGACCCAGTAAAAATAAATATCCGAGCATTGGCCTGTTAAACTCGCAGATTTATCGCATATCAAACGGCAGTCTACATTAAACAGACTTTCAGCCATTTTCTACCCATTTCCAGGGAACTAAACATATTCAAATATCTCCAGTAGACTGTAACCCCACAGCTGGTTAACTACAAAACTGGAAAGTAGTGGAAAATGCTATTCTGACTTTTTGGAATCAAATTGGAATAAGACATATTTTTATAATCAACATTTTGTAAAGAATATGGAATAAGGTATATTTTGGAATCAGCATTTTGGAATAAAGATAGATTTTTTTTAACAAATATAAATATTTAATTATTCAAATAAACTAGTTTCACTATCCAAGTGTTCTACTTTCTGAAACGATCAGTACAATTACATACAAAGACATGCCTGTATTCTCCACCAATTATTTCCTTTCCGTTTTTATCATATTGTAGGTGTCCCCATATCTAAATAACAAGTTAAAGGGGTCATATAATGCGATTTTAAATTTTCTTTCTCTTTGGAGTGTTACAAGCATCCTTGAAGTTGCAAAGTTAAAATACTTGAAGTTGCGAAGATTAAAGTTTCAAAACCAAAGAGATATTCTTTATAAAAGTCATACGAACCCCGTAGAATGGCTTGTTTAATCACGAGCCCACTTTTCTACTTCACTGAGTGGGTTTATTTTCAAATACCGCCCAAATGTTACGCAAAGAAAGAAGGCGGAACTATTGCTGGATGTGCTGTGTGTCGTTGCGAAAGTGTTTGGGCTTCCAAAAGTGGACATAACTAAAAATTAGTGGTCAAGTTGTATTCACAACACTGTTCCAGACCAGTTCAACACAAATATTAGAGTGTGTTCAGTGCGTTTATGGAGAACTGATTTCTAAAACCTGGAGAGTAGACTGCTGGCTGTGCACAGAGACTATAAATAGCAATTCTAACTCTAGAAGGACAGTATGGCGCTTCTGATTCACAACCTCTAAGTAAGTTACATTTTCTTATTAAAATAACCTGCTATTTACTATTCAAACGGGTGTTTTGAGCATTGACGTGTAGTGCTTGTTGTTTGTTTTTACTCCGATCATGAATGCAGACATGTTGTTATGTTTACGAGACACAATGCAACACAATGTGTAAAAAGACATGATAATTATGTCTCCACTGGATGCAACAAATACCTTGTTTGTAATGTGTTTTATTGTTTTGGTGTCATAGCGCAGGGATGAGGCATCTCGTTATGGTAAGGGGTGTAACATTTCCGCCACATGCTTGAGGTATTTGGCCAATCACAGTGCACTGGATAGCTGGCCAATCAGAGCACACCTCGTTTTTTTTTCGAACGATAAGCTTTGTACAAATTGACCTGTTTCAGGAGGCTGGGCTTAAAAGAGAAACAAAAATGTACAGTATGTGGAAAATCATGTGGGTTTTTTTTCACCTTAAACCGCATTCCATTACACCAAATACACAAAATCAACATCATATGAACCCTTTATAACAAAACAAACATTGATTGGCTGTTTTAAATGTAAATCAAGGCACCTCTTTCTGTGAGCAGATCTTATGCTGATTAAAAGTCTATTACATTAAAGGCTCTAACTCCATAAATGCATTTTTTTTTTTTATCCTGCAAATTACATCTGTTTTTAAGGTCCATTAATGAACCATGCTTTCACATGTTGACCTCAGATTTAACGTTAAAATCAACAAGCTGCTCCAAGTCACCCAGAAAGCAGCTTGGCTCTTAACTATGTGTCCTATGGCTGGGCACTCGTCCTGCTCACGGATGTCATGGTTTTGATTCCATGGCAGTATGGGCTCCAGATAAACCTCCAGGCTTCACTCGGGGGAGGAACACCCACATGGCGGGTGTGGGCAAACGCACTGATGCGTCTCCTGCCATCAGCCAGATGGAGGTCTCTGTCGGAATTTCACACCCTATTGACAGTGTCTTTCTGTCTTTTCTTGTCTGTTTGTACTTCTGTCTTCTCTGTTCTGATTAATTGGAAAAAGAGATCTATATTCATGGCAAAATTTTGTTTTGAGTGGATTTCTCTGTGTTTAGGGTTTAAATAAAGATAAGATGATGAAAACAGGAAAATACTGGTGTATGGCTGAGGTTATTACAGCAGATTCAGGTACCATCTAAGTCGGCAAGTGAATCTCCAATCAGCTTTTAACTGTGAGATTTTTTGTAAAGCTTGGTGAGATGCTCTTTTTTTTGTCCCATCTATTAATTTATTCAAAAATGCATTAAAACAAACATACAGCATTCATTCCATGCATTAATTTATTTTCATATCTCTTCTGTCATTAGCATGATTTGATTATTTATTTTCTTTGTATTAAAATGCAAAATACAGTCAGACTGATGTCACTATCCTGATATCACAAAATAATTACAACAATGACATTTTGGTTAAGAAATATGAAGTAATCTTATATATACAAATTATGATTGTTAA
This sequence comes from Enteromius mattozi, assembly GCA_032359235.1. Lineage (NCBI taxonomy): Eukaryota > Metazoa > Chordata > Actinopteri > Cypriniformes > Cyprinidae > Enteromius > Enteromius mattozi. The sequence continues at coordinate 13,754,521 of JAUMHE010000079.1, forward strand.
TAAAATTATATACCATCCCAAAGAGGCACAAAACCACTTTCACTGAAGTTTACATTAATTTTTCCTTCTAAGTAGAATGACCTGCCCAGCTCAACCTTAGAGCAGAGCAGAGCAGTCCTTAGCCATCTTCAATAATCGGCTAAAAACACATATCTTTATTTGACCCTCTAACACTTGCACTCTCTATTCATTTTCTAACTTTTTTTTTTTTTCTTAAAGCAAAGGTCTCTAACACTAGATACTACAAATCCATGTTTATTAGTAACTATAAATTGTGCCTGCCAGGTAAAAGTCATATGGTGCAACCAATAATAATAATAATAATAATAAACATTTTTAGAAAATAAAAATAACAACAGTGCTTATTTAGTATTAAATTATTACTTAATATATACTAAATATTTATTGATACTTAATAACTATAAATTGTGCTTGCTAGGTCAAAGTCATTCGGTGCAACCAATATGCAGAAAAAAAAGACTAAATTATTACTAAATTAGTACTTAATAGTATACATTTTTCCCACCAGGTGCAACCCACAAAGAAATGTGATCCAATCAACATGTATTCCAAGTTTAATATGTCATGTGGTGCAACTCCCTCCAATATATATATATATATATATATATATATATATATATATATATATATATAA
>JAUMHE010000079.1:13759738-13774162 GCA_032359235.1 Enteromius mattozi
TAATTAGACTATATTACTTTAATATTAACATTCCAGTTGGAAATCAATATTATTATTTAAAATGGTTTAAATATTTAATGTAAATACATACCGATGAGCTGATGAGTCACAAAGTTGTTTTATATACTAATGAAATCATTTGTTACATGATAAGTTCTTATTTTTTTTAAACCAACCAGAACTAAATTAGTTTTCTTACATTTTTTCATAATTTAAAGACACAAAAACCTGTAATAACAGAAAAAAAGAACTTGTTTGTGATCGAAGACATGAAGCATGTCACAATATTCTCCCAAACTGTTAATATACAGAACAGCTTCTTTTTATATGAAATTCTTATGCCAAAACACTGACCCATCTTCCCTTGAGGATCCTGAACACAGGACAAAACCCAGAGTCCTGAACGAGGATCCGCTGAGGTGTTCCTTGGTTTCACTTAGGACTATTTTGCACAGGATGTGATGAAGACCAACTGGCTTTTTACAGCCCCTGACCATGACTTCCTTCATTAAGTCCTCTCTATTGGGATCTCCAGCCCTTGTAAAGCTGACCATTTGTCCCCGACAAATTAGCTCTGCCTGAATGGAGCGCTGCAATAAAAGCCCTTCACTCATCTTTTAGCAGCTCGATGTTGTCTTGTCATGTCCGGCTCTTCCTCGCTCGTTTCTCACGTTAATTACAGGCAGGCGCTCGCTCCACAAGGACGAGTCTTAGAAAATCAATTTATCTAGGAAGTTTATTACTTGGTAATTTAATTTGAAAGTCCTCATTTTTCAATGGCACTTCCCTGTGGTTTTGCTGTATCCATCCCGCTTCGTTTTCCAGGGGCTTATTTGTTTTTTTGATCACTTTAATGTGTCCTTTCTAAACACAAGTACTAATTTCCTTCAAAAACTAGCCTCATTTCTCAGTCAGCCGGTAATTTTCCTCATGAACTCGGGTGTCTAGACATTCCCACAGCGTTTACAATGCTTCTGCCATTTCAAGTCATTAGCTGTCATTTTTCACTCTTTCAGGGAAGGAACGTGCAAAGACCCCCAAGACAAGACGCGTCGTCGGCCATTTGCCCTCAAGCGTGAATCTGCATATCACAGGTTCAGTCTCAGATGAAAGGCTTCCTGACAGCTGCTACATGTTCATCTGGACACTGAGACTTTTAGAGATCATACATTGCTTTGATTTTGTGTTTTTGGTCTAGAATCTCTGAGAGGTATAATCAGAGGGTTTGCAAGAACTGAATGCTTTAAAAGCATTTGAGTGTCTGAGATAGATTAAAGATATTAAAAAGGAGGGGGATTTTTGTGGCTATGCCAAGAAAATGTGGTTTTAAGACTAGGTGAGATGGTGAATCCAAACTAAACTAAACTAAAGATGTATACTAAAAGCCAAAGCAAATATAAAATGTACAATAAAAATATTATAATTATAGTCAGTGTATGTGCATTTAAACAAATGTATTTTTTTATTGTACAAAACACTTTTGTATAGTATTATATTATTTTTTGTATTGTATTTATTATAGTATTATTTTACTATTTTAAATTTAAATGTTTTACAGTGAAGTTCATATTGAATGTCGTTATTAATGCTTTAAATGACAACCAGGCACATGACTTATAATACACTACCAGTTTTTGAAATTTTAGATTTTTTTTTTTTTTTTTTTTTCTTTTTATGTGTTTGATGTTTTATGTATTTTTATTTTTATTTATTTATTTATTAATTTATTTTAAGAAGTCACCAAGCTTATTACATGCAGGCTTGGTGAGCAGAAAGTAATTATTTTAAACATTAAACATCAAAAATCGTGATGTTCAAAAACTTTTGACAGGCAATGTTTTTATTAATTAATTAATTAATTTTATATTACATTTCTTAATCAAATATAATGTGGATTGCACAGTTTTGATCATTTTGATTTTGAAGAATGGGATAGCAATTTCGACAATATTTTTGACAGTTTACCAAATATTAGAAATTGTTGACATCTCCAGTTGTTCTTCATTTAATCTTGTTGTAAAAAAAATTAAATGTAAATAAATAAATAAATAAATAAAATAAAAAAAATCATTAAATTTAATTAAATTAATTTAAATTAAATATAAATATATATATATATATATATATATATATATATATATAAAACATACACAGAATTGTGTGTTGTGTTTTGCAAAAAGTGTGTAATGAAATAGGAAGGCTGAGAATTAGCAGATGGTTTTGCAGATTTGTTCTGTGCTTGTAGTGTTGTAATTAGCTTTGTAATTTGTAATTAGTAACATGAAATGCGAACTCTTATAAAAGTCTCCCAAAGTTATGAACATACGATCTCAAAACATTAGGACTAAAACATTTTTTTTGAATATATAATATATGGAACTTTTTTTTTCCTTTTTTTCAAATGTTACTACATGCTATAGAACGTTCAGAAAACTTTCAAATGTAACATTTCAATAACGTTTGCAAAATGCTGAAACCAAATATTCCCTTCATATATGCACATCCAAGAGGTACTATTGTTAGCTAAGTATTTATCTTTTGTATTTGGAAAGGCTTCTTTAAATGACCTTTGATTTAACGCGGTGATAAACAGTGTTACTGTGCTGTCTGTAATCACACGCTCTTTATTCTGTAGTGTCACTCATGGAACAGGAAGTGAAGGAGACTGTGGCTTCAAAAAGACATGAGGCACCAGGATGTGAACCCTCCTTATCTAGCAGAGGTTATGCTGTCAGATTGCCATCAGCCTCTGAAAGTACATTTGTGTGTGTGTGGTGAGAGTGAGTGAATTCACACCATCCCTTAGAGTCTCAATGAGATTCAGAGCTCAGCTATCAAAGCAGATGTACCTGTTAAAAAAAATAATTTGCTCTGTTTGCGTAATTTGGCAAGGTGAAAGTATAAATTAAAACAGTGACTAACAGCTTTTATTTGTGCGATTCAAATGAAGGAGACATTGCTACTTGTTATGAAAGAGCACGGGGGAGTCATTACACGTTTTTTTCTCAAGAGAATATTTCTGTTTCCTAATACAAAAAAAAAAAAAAAAAAAAAGTCACCATCTGAAGGCTATTTAATAGACAGAATAAAACAATTCTGAAAAATATCAGTCAAACAGCAAATATGGTAACATGCAAAAATGTCAAAACATTGTTTTGACTTTCTGAAATTTTAACTGAAAAGTTAAAAGTTTAAATAAGTATAACACATATGTGACCACTTGTCATAGGAAATGTATAAATTTAAAACAAATATTTCTAAAGCATTTTTTTTTTGTCATTTGAAGCTTTCAGAAAATGGCCTTAATTATTTGCTTTAAAACTAAAAGCCTCCAGTTAGAATCACTGATAGAATAACCAAATGTAGAAAAAAAGATGATAAAATAATATAATGAGCAAATAAAGCATTACGTCAGTTTTAGTTGACGTAACCCCTAGTAGAGAGAATTAGGGCAGAGTCTTTTTATAATACAGCTGAACTGGAGGATGCAGTTGAAAAAAAGAACAGAACGCATGACAGAACAGATACAATTAAGTGTGGGAACGACTAATGAAGCGCAGCTCCTGTGGTGAAGCCATTTGAAATGTTCACACTCTCCCAGTCATCTCTCAACGCTTGTTTTGGAGGCCTTCCATACTCGCCTGCCACTGTTGAGGCTTCTGGATAATTTAATGTGAGGGATATTATTATTTAATCAAGTATCAGGAAATCAGCCTTTGTTAACACAGTGAGCTGTCAGGAGACAAGAATAGCAGAACTAGAACAGCAATAATCAATAAAACTGGTAGGGCAAAAAAAGAGTTTAATTCTAATGATGTTCTATGTGTATTCATTGAAAGAAAATTGCAACATAATGGCCTCCGGCTATATTATGCTGCTATTGATTGGTGTGGAACAGTAATGTTGCAAGTGGAAGGCAGGAAAAGTCAGTGTAAGAAAATGTATTTTCTTGTAATTCCAAAAAAATTATCAGAATCTGAAACAATAAAAATAAAACTGTGGAGGAAACTGTACAACAGCTAGTGTTTTAAACTCCAGGCCAGTAGGTGGCGTAAATGCATGTTTTGGGTTGGTTTGCACAAGAAGAATAAGCTTAGATATCAACATTGATTTATTATACGTTTGACGATTTATTAAACCGCAAATTAAGTTAAATAATTTAAGTGTCGGGAATAGATAAAATTACGGTGGCCGAGAGGTGCAAAACAAATCACTATTCTGGAAACAAAATAACAAATTACAAACGCAAATGCAAATCTAAAAAACAAAAGAACAATTCAGAAAACACTACAAAAAGTCAGGGACACAACGACAAATCCGAAAACAAAATAACATGTCAGGAAACACAGCGACAAATCAGATAAATCGGAAGAGGTAGGTATAGTTTGAGACAGCACCACTCACCGCTGACTGGACGAGACATCTGTCAATCAAGGAATACAGGAAGAACAGCAGACTAGCGGTAGAACAAGTAACAGTTTAAATATATTGTATGAATTACCCTTATTAGGTAATAAAAAATATGCATGTACATTTGCATTATTATAACTACTTATATTACTTTTGAGTCAGATTACAAAAAACTAGTTAACATGATGGGAGGGTGTTTCTAATACAGTGTCTATGTGAGTGACCTGACTGTTGTACAGTTTCTCTCTCTCTCCTTATTATAGCTAAGTCATGAAAACACTATCGTGGCATTTTACTTTTGCTACTTTAGAAAATGGGGTGGTGGGAGGCAAAATCGAACAGTCTTTTTATTGGGACTGCAACAGAGTTATATCAATCAGCATTGAGGGTTCTTTCAAACTAGCACTTTTGGTGTGCACCCGGGTTCTGTTGTTAGAGTTTGGTTCCTTTGGATGATGAACGTTAACTAAAATTCTGGCAAAGTTCTCTCAATGTTATGAACAAATGTTCCCTTGTTGTTCAGAGTTATTTTGTCTCTATATGATCGATTTTGATTTAAGAAGTACTGCCATTGTGCGAGATTTACATATATATTCAATCTTGTTTTGTGGTCTACAGAATAAAGAAAGTCATGCAGATTTGTAAATGGTGACAGAATTAGAATTTTTGTAGTGATATGCCATTAACAATGCAATATTTTCTTTTGAATTAATTGTTCTACTTGTTCCCCTTAAACAATCATTGACAATTTCTATAACGTGTACTGAATGTAAATTCAGCCATTACTCATCTACTTATAGTAGATTAATTGTATAGTCAAAAATAATTACAAGCAACTGAGTTGGTTCCATGTTTATAGCTATAAGATTCAAATTTTGGTAGCAACTCCAAATACTATATATACTATATTCCAAAGGAAAGAAGGCCAAGAAGACCAAAAATGACCCAGGAAGATGTGCTATTTCACATAAATGGTTTAGTGTAGTGTCCTGTAACAAAAAATGACACATCATTATTCTTGTCCACCTGCAGAAGAAACATTGACCCTCTTGGAAATGGACTTGACCTCTCTGGACCCTTAAAGATCCTGCAATCACAAGGCTCGGCTTGACCCCAGGAGCCCAGTCAGACAGAAGCCGTGTCATTGGGGGTCACATCGGCGATCAACTCCACCGAAAGCCTGCTTAACCTCAAGACCAAATCCACAGAGAGAAACCAAGCAAGAATAATCGTTTCAGACTGCTCCTCCAGTGACTTCGATTAAGGAGAAAACGAGGAAAACTGGCCATATGTGCTTGTGGTGGGCGAGGAATGCCACCCATTTTGTTTTTAGAACAAGGAGGTGGAGGGAAAGAGATCATGTTGAGAGGGTTTCATAGGATGCCAGCTCCAAACGAGATGCTTCATGCTTTCATTGAGCTATTTTTAATGCTGATTATCTGGGCATGCAGAACAGACCTTGGTCATTATGTGATCGTTACCCTTAACGAAAACGTCTGCGAGACACATGTATCTACATTTGCAATAGACTGCCAGTTGTGAGATACACCCAAAGAACAATCCAGATCTTTGCAGTTTTCTTCGCTTAAAGTGAATCTGACATGCATTAAGTCAAACCAAAGTATAGATTCTGGCTCTCTTACGCGATTCATAATGAAGGTATTCATTCCCTCACATCAGACTGCTTCCACTTCCTGTGATTGGCTTCATCTGAGTACCTCACACATGTTATTCAGTCACTGGGTCACTGCCTACAAGTTATTACATATTGTTGAAGTCATAGAATACAGCCCAGGATGATTTCGCAGAGCTACGATATAAATGTCATAGTAATCAGTGTGTCTTGAGACATTGCGGCCAAATCCACCCATGGCACCCGCAGGGGGCGGTCTATTGGGAAAATGTTTTTGCTTGTTAATGGCGGAACCATGAGGTTCACATTAGGCATACTAGCACAAAACTAAATGTATCTCATGGAAAAACAATGACATTGAAATGTCAGTGACACTAACATTCGTTCCACAGCATTATGTTGATACTGTTCGAACTCAAAGGGATAGCTCACCCAAAAAAGGAAATTCTGTCATTAATTACTATCCCTTGTTTCTTTCCAAACCCATAAGACCTTCAATCATCTTTGGAACACAAATTAAGATATTTCTTATGAAATTCGAGAGCTGAATCAAAGACTAACTCGGAAGAGAAGAAATGTACATTGCTGAAGTTTCCAGCAATTCCTCTGGGTAACGCTTACTTTTAATATAGTTTTAAAAGATATTTCACAAATCTGTCCTCTAGTTCTGCCTTATGCCATTGTGCATGTCTTTAACTATTCAAATGTCCATCCCCACTGGAGAAATATCATTCCATTACAGAATAAAACTCAGACCCAGAGGAATTTTGAGAAACTCTGACAAGATGAGTAAAGACAATCCATATCATCTCTACAGCTCTGAGATGTGAAAGAAATCAGTCAGTCTCCACCACAGCTTTCCTTAAATTAGGTTAAACAAGCGCGTTCTGTTTTCTGTGAAATATTTTTTCCAAGAAAGGAGTGGTTTTGTAACATCAAATCCTTATACTTCATCTCTAACAACTCTAAGATGACCCTTTCTTTGGCCGTACGAGATCCAACTGTCAAGCAAGTAAATAAGTACAGTGAGAAAGCCTCTTTGTGTGATCTTCCTCTGTCAGTGAGAAGATTGCTCTTCTTAGAAGCGTTCGATGGCCACGGATCAATCAAAATCTCTGCTCCTCACTGGGTTTTCCCCAAGAACAGATTGAGGACACATTGAGTCCCACTTCAGCTGATCTGAGCCTGGCTGTCAGATGTGCCCATTGAGTGGCACCTTTTGAAGTTGGATTAAATGTTTTAACATGCGTATGTTTAGAAAAGGAAATAAACTTGGAACAAGGCAAACGAGAGAAAGAGAGACAGAGAGATGTTCGAGTGTGGGAGCAGGAAAAGAGAAAAGGGGGAGAGAACGGAGAGTTAATTCCCCAAGAGGGATCCCACTCGGGCATTAATCTTCACCGTTTGACAGCCCTGAAAGTTTTTTAGAGAAGCACTGTTTCCTTGAGCTATTATAATGCTTCACTCAAGCAAAACCCCCTTTTAGACGGGTGGGGTGGTCCCTGAGGGAGGACTCCTGTTTGATTCTGCACACCGCTGCCTCACGGAGGCCAATGTCGGAGGGTTAGGAGGGAACAGGAAGCTATGGACACACTTACCATGTCCGCTTCACACTACTCTTCCCTTGTCTGATCTGCTCTGAAAGTAAATGATAAGCAGTGTACACATCCCTGGACATCCTGTGGAATCTCTTTTAACTTTCAGGAAGAATATTACTCAATATCCAAGAGTACAGATTGATCAAAGCATGCTGCTCATGTTATATATGTGTGTGTGTGTGTGTGTGTGTGTGTGTGTATATATATATATATATATATAAAGGAGGGATTTGTTTTAGTTGGGGAAATCATACTTCAAATAGCATTTTTGAGAAGTGTCCTATTACTTTTCACTGTGATTAGACATTCTTTGACAGCACGATGAGTACAAAGTTGAACAAACAATTTCATGTACGTCCTTCTATAGTCATGTATTCATCTTTTAAAGAGCACCTATTTTGCCCCCCTTTTGATGTAATATAATTTTCAGGCGTCCCCCGAATGTGCCTGTAAAGTTTCAGCTCAAAACACCTCACAAATCATGTATTATATCGTTTTAAAAAATGCCTTTTTTGAGTGGAAGCAGAAATTTGCTGGTTTTGTGTGAGTCTCTTTAAATGCAAATTAGATGCCGAGGGTGGGGCTTATTAAATGTGATGTCACTGCTTGATTATTTATGGCGATTAAGAAAGGATAAGGTGGATTTTTAGCATTATGGGGTGGTTGTGTACACACACTGCCAACACACATTTATGTTCAAACAACATGTAAAAGTTAATTTTGCATAATAGGTGCCATTTAAATTCTGCTAAAATGAAAAATTATTTCTTGCCTATTCGATGTCTATCAGCTAAACACCCTCTGTAAATATTTGCATAAAGGGGACATATCAATTACTCTCTCAGTAATGTCATTATGGTAAGTAGTGGTAAACAGGAAGTTAAAAGTGAGAACTTTACCCAGCAGGAATGGGAGTTCCTGTGCTTCCTGTAGAAGGGCAAAATATCCCCCTGTCTGGCACAGACTCTCAAATGCACCTCATACACACAGCTCATTGTCTGTCTGGTTCTGCTGCAATGCTCTGACAGGGCTGCCAAGGGACTGTGCTTGCTGTCACTGGATGTCCTTCAAAGAGAAACAGCCCAGATCCTCTGTGTCTGGCAAAGAATTTAAATTCAGCCCAGCCGCAAGCAAGGGTCAAGGCCATTGACCACCCTGACCCTTGCAAAATCAGCCAACAAATTAGTTTCTTAACCTGCAACAGTTCAAGGACAGTTACTGTCTGTAAACAGAAGTGATAGAATGGAAAATATATGATGCAGTTTGACATAAGCACAGAGTCTTCATTTGATACACAAGCATGCAACGCACTTATCCTCTGAAAACTAACACCAGTTGTACTCAAGGTCTCTTTCCTATTTGCACTGCTGACGCCTACAAATCTCCAGCTTTGTGTGGTCGGCGCTGGTGGTTGAAAGCTTAGAAACGTGCTGTGTAGTATCACCTTGATGACTGCTCAGTTGAAACCCTTGGTTAATTACTCTCCAGTTCTTTCCTGTTTCACAAGGAAAACGGGCCAAGTTTCCACTCTTCGGATCCTCTTGTTTGAAGTGGACCCCTCTCCAGTTCTCCTTTCTTTAGCTCATCCACATTCAAGCGCTGCCTAGTCTCTTAAATAACACAGCCCCTTCCCATTGTTTCCTCGCGGGCACCTTTGACCACATTGTGAGGGCCTATAAAGGATGCACACTGGAATGTGCCCACACTGGGGCTTCAACCTAGCAGGGAAAGCGTTTGTTTAATTGCCTGTAATTATCTTCAAATTGGAAGGGGGTGAGGGAACACCGCATGTGTGCTCAGCTTGCCGTGGCTCGTTACATCCGAGAGCCCGTTGAGCAAATCCGAGCAGCATGGGAGATGCGTAGCTAAACCAACACAGAACTGTGGCATCAAGCCACTGGGAAACAAACTCGCCTGTTCGAAACTAGAACACATATTGTTGTCCTCTACATGGCCATGGATGCATGCCAGTGCAAATTCCAAATTTTTCATTTCTTCATCTCTCTCTGTGACTTTGAACTGAGCAGTAAGTGGCAGTTGAATTTTCATGGGCTTTGATGGATGTACTTGTATAACAAACAAATTGTTGGGACTTGGGTCCATGTGAAAGGCATTAACAAAACCAAAGGCATAGATCATCCATGGTTCGTACTGTTGAAATGCCCCACCATGAAAAGATTACGATCTAAGACACCGATGCATACTTGCTTTCTGCACCAATGCCAGACCTTTCATGACAAATGGAATAAGCACAATCATGTCTTGAAATGGGCATATTGGCTTGGTTCTGTCCACCCAATCCATTGAAACACTGTCCATCATCATCAAAAGTGTATTAATAGACAGGACACAGCGATTGGATTCAGTGCCGGTGATGGATTGACCCAACAGCCATGCTTGGGGTGCATTTCCAGAGACTCCAACGCCAGACGCCGTCATAGACAGATGAAAGCGTTGGCCTGGCCTGACCCAGAGATTCTCAGTCTTGGGATGAGCCCAGTCCAGACATATGCAACCCAAGCCTGGTTGAATGATTGAATGAAATTGCCCCTTGAAACAAGGTCACCCCTCTTGGTTTGCCTGTTCAGACCCCATTAAAAGGCAAGATGATACATAACCCAAGTAATTAGTTATGATGGTTTAGCTGAGTGGAAGTCACTTATTCTTTTTTTGGATTTGACCCCACTGTTGTCAGATTTGTGCCATGCCTGGCATCAAAAAGACATCTGGACAGCAATGGGAAAATTGTAGATCCTTTCTCTATCTCTCAACACCAGTCAGTTGAAGTGTTGATAAAACGCAAAGGACACTGTGAAGAAAGGACACTACGGTTTTTCATGTCTATGTGAATAATGGCCAGGCTTGGGTGGCCTTGGGATCCAGTCGAGTTGATCAATACTTCATAATGTTAACAAGTTTCCCCCTTTTGTATTCCCAGTAGAAATCTATTAATGATTTTCTCCCATTATCACCCTTTTATGCCAGGTGAGACAACCAATCAATTCGTAACAGAAAAGTAAAAATGAATACCAAAAGAACATAAAAGAAATCAATTTCACAAAGAAACAAAGGGCACTTGGGATTTAAAGTTAATTGTCATCATGTGCTCCTGCTCTTGATCGTTCCGTGTGTAAGGTGTTTTAATGCAACACCCTTTTCAAAGAAAAGTATTTCTTTGATGTGGTTAATAACTTTCTTGAGGCTATGTCAAAACTTGTTTTGCAGTTAATTTTTTAGCATTAAAACAATATTAGTTCAAAAAATGTTGGCGAAAGGAGTGTAAGAAATTATGCCTTTTACTTATTAGTGAATCTAACATTGAACTCCATCTGAGGTTAAAGTTGAAATAAGTGTAGCTGCATTTGTTGTTCTTGTGATTTTTTTTTTTTTTTATGTGGCGCCAGCTCTTCATGCATTCACATAAGGCGAAGGGATCTAAAATCACTGTCTGATGTGGCACATGTGGCATTTTCATCACAGCACTAATCTAAATAAGCGTTAATGCTACCATGACAAAGATGAATGGTACAGGGGGAAAACTATGGGTGCATCTCTACAACCTGTAAAATTCTCATTTCCTCTATGTGAAATCATATAAAGCGGGTAGTTCAATCTGATTGGATGAGCCACATTCAAAACCTTTGTAACATCGCTGATATAGACACATCAGTCAAGCTTAATATTAGATGGTCTTAACTACTTACATTTAAATTAATCATTTGGTACAATGCACTTATTGTTTACATAAATGTGTACGAATGAATTTGTACGATTTGTCTAAACCCCAGTGATGGGTAGATTTAGGTGCAGGGTTAAGTGTTGGTCATTCATACAAATTCATACGAATTGGCAACTCATAAAATACATACGATTTAGCGAAAATCATATGAATTCATACGATTGAGATTGTACAAATTTGTACGAAGTAGCCCCCTTGTAAAATATCCACGAATTGCCATGAGACTGGACTGCTTTAACTCATCCACAACTCAAAATAAAACCCAATTAAAGTTTCTCTCTCCGTAATGTAACGTAAGGTGACAGGATTATGAGAATGTAGACAGGAAGTTGAACAACGCATTATATTGTGCGCATAATTATTAATTATTAATAATATAGTTTTCTTAGTCATTTTCGAGGATCCTTGTGAATGGGGAAAATTATACAAATCAATTAAAATAAAAAACAAAAACATTTCAGTTTTTTAGTACATTGTTGCTGTGTAAACATAACCTGAGTACCACAGAGGTTCTCTAGACTACATCTTTTGGTGAGATGGTGAATTTTGTTATTGTGCATTATGGGATTAAATGAGTGTATTATTACACTTAAATAGTAGACTATGTAAATGAATGGGGAATGATTTCTGAAGCAGCCCTGGTCTTCTCCTGATTCTCCTCCTCTCATTTTTCATGTGTTTCTCCCTGTATGGACTATAGGGGAAGAATAAATCAATTAATCAAGTTATTTGTGCATTATAGGGATTATTATATCTTAATTCAGAGAGTTTTAGCACTTAGCTTAGTGTTATAAATGACATCACCCCCTTAACCACAGCATGACCTCTCGTTGTTTATTGTTTTATTTTCTTTCTAAAGATAAAAGACATGGTAGTCAGGGTAGTTGTTGAGTCTGCAGATTGTGACTTCTAAAACTCTTAACTCATATATTTAAAATTAGTGATACAAATAGGCTTGAGTTCTCGATCACCCAGACCCAACAACTTTTGAACTTACATATAACCCGAAGGGGGTTGGGGAGGTGTAATACGCTTAGTAAAGAGGGTATACATACCGTATCGTCTTCCTCTCCAGATGTGTGGCCGGGGTCAGGACAGTGTGTGTGTACAGCACGCTCCGGTTCTGGTGGTCTAGTGCACTAAGGAATGTCACACTTGCTGGCACTTGACGCCACTGACCTGTCACGATGACGAATGGTGCGATACAGACCCCCACGGTCCCAAAGCGCACAGACCCCTGGAGCAAACATAAAACCATTCCTCACTTGAGATCTTTATTAAGATTTTATTTTCAGCCTTCCCACCATGTCATAGTTTATGTATGTGTCCTGCATAACTCATAACCACTCGTTGTGCAGTGGTCAGCATAACACATAACATGATGACATTATGTAAAATGGGGATTGAAAATAAATAAATAAATGAATAAATAAACTCAATTTCTGCATTACTGGAATGAGTCTGAAAGTTTATTTTAGACGCAGGTTGTGTTTCCCCGGAACAGACTGGTTTCACTTTCCGACTGGTGTTAATTTATGTTAACTGCTAGGAGTTACGCTCGAATTGCAATCAATGGAGCCGCAGCTGCGAGCCAGAGATTGACCAGTATTGAAAATCTTTTTCACCGGGTATGCAGATATATCTAAATCGAAGCCTTTAACCCTGCAATGTTTTTTTTTTCAATAAGACTGCATCTGCTGCCTTGTGCGATGTATAGACCTGGTGAAGCACAATGCAATGAATTCGGCTTAGTTGTTTGGATTTCATGATGCTATTTCATTCATATTTTCCACAGGCAATTTATCCTGGAATTTAAATTTCTCTCTGCAAAAATGCAAACCCATTCCCACACTGGGCACACCGCAATTTACCTCACTCCCAGCGGAGAAAGACTCGCAAACACTCGCTCTATGTCTCCCCCTCTTCACACGCACATATGCACACACTAAATACCATCCTTCTGGGGAAGGATTTCTTTTCCCTTTGGTGAATCTTCTGGTAATCACACACATATATCAGTGTAAGCTTTCTGTGTCAGCGCTAAAGACATGCAGTGGAATATGTCTACGCAAGATACGAGGCAGTAATTTAAAATCTTGAGAGGGTTTTGTAAACGTCATTAACTTGACAGTCATGATGACACTTTTTCTGTTGTTTTTCTTCTAAGAATTGCACACAACGTCTCTAGCATTGAAAGCTAGCATGCTAGTTACTGAATTCTGCGCAGTAGCCTATATCTACTATATATGTAAGTTTTACTTTTTTTATCAAAACTAGTGTTTTGGCAGTCCTGTCCAATAACATGCCAAGAAAGAGAAATTGGAAATTCAGGGTAAGTACAATGTGGGATATAATATTCTGTGCAGCGTGTTCTTTTCCATATACTGCATATGTTGGCAAATACAATATGTCTGGGTTATCCATCCAAACATTTTTTTTTACACTGTTCATACTGTATACAGCATAAATAGTACAATGGTAGTATGACAAGAGTAACTCAAAATGGCATAAAAAATTAAAACCACCTGAGTTGCTGTTGTTGCAGTCAACCACTATTTCATATTCACATCACTCTGACAAATCTGGTACCTGACAGGTAAGTTTTCAGCCAATAACACACAGAAATGACACTAAAGCAGAATATATGGAACACACAGTGTGTATGCCAAATAAATAAATAAATAAAAATCACTACAATACATCTACTATATTATATAAATGTTGTTGTTTTTTGTTTATGCCCCATTAGTTATGTTTAGTTGTGGGTTAGGGGTGAACTTGCATGTTTCTTTTTTTATTTTATTTTCCTTTAATAAAGTACATTTCCATAAGGAACTTGTAAAACACTAGCACTTTCTCATGAGATCCAGTTGGAAATTCTAGCTCTCTCTCATGACAATTCATAACTTTTGTATGTTTTGGTAAGCTGGTGGCTAAATTATATGTTTCCAGACAATCCCATTTCTACGTTTTTTGTATCTGTTTATGTCCAGTTGATGGATAGGTGTATGTGTGGAGCTTCTTATATTTTATTATTTTTATTA
>JAUMHE010000079.1:13791812-13814672 GCA_032359235.1 Enteromius mattozi
TCCCCACCTAACCATCCATCCATCCATCTATCCCCCCTACCCATCCACACATCCATCCCCACTTACCCATCCACCTACCTATCTATCCATCCATCATCCCAACCGACCCTGAAATCAGACCAATCCATATTTTGTGCACATAATATATTTTAACCCAGAAGCTGACTGCAACACAAGTATGTTACATGTATAATTTTGTAATGACCATGAATAAATAGCAGTGAGTCTCTAACTTTGACATGTTCACAAACCTTTTCCACAGAAATGGGAAAGAATAACACAAGAATCACTGCAATAAAATAAGCTATTGTTATTTCGCATTGTTTATTTGGTGGAAATTGTATTTCTGGACTTCATTTTATTCTGTTTATTCAGTGTCCTACATTTCTCTCTTTGTTAGAGGACTTTGAACCACTAGGAATAGTCAAAATGTACAGTATGTGTACCATCAAATGAAACAAAATATATTCTTAGGGCTGGTTTGAATTAAAGTATGTGAATGATAGCCGGTAAAGTCTAACCACTGACATCACTCTTACCATTTATAGGTAATAAAATGAGGTTATGAGCACAACACAGATGCACACATGCACATAAAAATGCATTAACTGTAACAGAACCCCATCCGTATAGAGGTAATAGTTGTTTTGTTTTTTTAGTTTTTTTTTTTTATAGCACAATATGTTAAGGTGTCTGAATGGAAAGTCAATATCTTTTGTGCTTGGTTTAATGACAGCTTCTTCTCTTTAAATATTTGGTTTACTCCAAAAAATAGAATTCTGTCTTTTACTTCAACAAATAGTTTCAAACCTGAATATATATATAAAAAGACGTTTCCATTAAACAAATCTTTATTGAAGCCAGACTTAAAGTTACATAGTATTCTTATAAAGTAATTAAATACAGTAGCTTTTTTTGTGTGAAAAAAATTCTAAAGATGTATGGACAGTGTTTTATGTAAAATTACAGCACAAGCATTAAATATTTAATTTTATTTAATTTAATGTTTTGCTCCAGATGAAGGAAAATCAGCGTTTAAATAATTTCATGTTACATTAGATAAGTTCTACCAATCCAGTCTCACGGCAATTCGTACATATTTTAGGAGGTGGCTAATTCGTACAATTCCGTACAAATTTAGAAGATTTTTGCTAAATCGTACATATTTTATGAGTTGCCAATTCGTATGAATTTGTACGAATGACCTACACGTCACTGGGGTTTTAGATCGTACAAAATCATATGAGTGATTCCACCTCGTACGAATACGTACAAATTGGTCATGAGACTGTGTTGGTTCTACTGTTTCCTGTCTTTATTTTGCCATTTTTAAAGCTGTGCAACTCCTCAGTCTTTAGACACCTTGCTGATTTCTCCAAGGCACATGAAACTTCTGAAGAGATCTGATGCATACGAAAATGTTCTTTCTGCATTTTGCCAGAATGCCACGTAAACCTAATTTCCTGAAATTCTGTTTATTGTGAGATGACGTTATCCCCTGTCTATTCAGTTCTGCAGGACAATGTGCAGCATCGTGAAGTCTCAGTTTTCAGCTTGTGAAAACAGGCCAGATGAAACTGAACAGACTGTGTTTGATGGTGGTAAATATGTTAAAGCATCTAGGGACTCTTCTCCTTAGCTCATCTTTGACAGTTTATACTGGTCCATATTTTTAGTTTAGCTTCTCCTCAGAGATGTTTAAGCTAGCATGAGATTTTGATTGTTTTCTTTGCTCAAACATTAGTCTTGGGGAAAAAGTGAGCTAAAAGCTAATCATTACAAGTTAAAGAAGCTACCAAAATAAGATGAAATAACAGGAAACCACAGTTTAAATCAACACCTTGAGTTAAGTAGGGGTTATAAGTTGTATATATTTAATGAACGAAAAACCAGCAAACAAGCTACGGACATTGAAATGGTTACCTGACGTAAATGTTGCATGACCTTCAGCTGTTTTTACATGGTTAATTCTGTTCGTTTCTTAGATCAAGCCTTTACAGTCCAACGTACCTTTGTTTTCTCTCCGTCTGTCTTGTTTTACGATGCCACACTGACATTAGCCAGGAACGGCATACCGTGCTTTGCATGGACGCCCGTGAAACCCATGGCAGCTGTTTATGTAGATATACACCAGAAACTCCACATAAACAGGTAAGAGCAAAGTGTGAGTCAGATGTAATACTAACAGGCTGCGTGTGTGCGCTTTACTTGAGAAATCTGAACTCAAGAGGCTGGGGAGGTAAGCTGATATGGTGATGTTAAAACCAAGCCAGATTTTGTTTCCCATAAACAAAGAGGTTTTCAGATGTCTTTCAAGGGCCATGCAAACACTGATGTCTTCCAGACTTTCTCCAAAGTCACCCTAGGTCGGCGGATATGTGCTTACTTCTGTTTATCATGCACGCTTTGAGGGTTTTTACAGTCAAAGTGATAACACATCCATTTCTTATAGATACTATAAAGAAAAAAGACTACATAAATAAATCTAGACTGTATAAACACCGCTCGCATACTGGAAGTATCAGCAATCTTGGAACAAAGCATAGCTAATCAAATTAGAGGACTGAAATAAACTTTTGTACAATGTTTGTTGTAAAAATGCCATAAATTAAGAAAATAAATGTATGCTGTCTAATGTATACGGTACTGGAAAATGCTGGATGTAATTGGAAGTTCCAATATGATTGGCGTTTTTAAAGGCACAATGTTACATTTCCTCAAAGTTCTTGTTTATTACTCCCAGTGATGGGAATAACGGCGTTATAAATAAACGGCGTTACTAACTGCGTTATTTTTTTCAGTAACGAGTAATCAAATGAATTACTGTTTCCCCGTTACAATGCTGTTACCGTTACTGACAATGAAATGTGGCATTACTATAATGTATTATAATATTATTATTAGCATTTTATTTTTCAGTCCATCTTAATGGATGCGCATTGTAGCTGTATTTGACGTACCATAAACTCTGTGAAGGTGCACGGGTCGCCATTACTTTGTCTCACACACGCAAAGAAAGATAGAGCAAGAGAGTCTTTCATACCATGCAGACTTGACACGCTACATGTAAACAACATTATTTGTTGTATTTTCCTGTCAAAATAACAGATTTCATTTGGAATTCCTCAGCTTTTAAGAACTGCCGGTTTCTCTTGGTAGTGGGCAGGACTAATGTGCTAATGACAATCGTATTGTAATCGTGTTGTAACTCAGTTACTATTTGTGAGAAGTAACTAGTAACTATAACTAATTAATTTTTTAAAGCCCAACACTGATTACTCCTATCATCAGCAATTATATAAAGAAATGTTTGTTAAAGGTTGTTGTTCTTTTAAATTACATTGACAGACAAAAAGCAATTAATAATATATATACAGTATATATATATATATATATATATATATTCTAAAATGCTAAATGAACGCATAAAACATTTGAGATTCAGATAAAGTAATTAAATATAATCAGAATATTAAGATAAAATTAAAAGATTCAAATTAAAATGTTCAGAGTTTTATTAGTATGTGAATTGCAAGCCCCATAATGGTGGGGGCAAATAATTTGAATAGGAATCCATGCAATCTGGGATTTCCAACGCTATCTCACAACCAATACTTATTTTACAAGATGGCTAATTCATAGGATTTTGTACGACCTCACTCATACGATTCCCAACCCATAAGACCTTCGTTCATCTTCAGAACTCAAATTAAGATATTTTGATGATATCAGACCCTCCATAGGCAGCAACACAACTGAAATTATCTCAGATCCAGAAACGTAACAAAAAGTCCATGTGACATCAGTGTATCAACCTCACTTTTGGATGAAAAGAAAGGCTGAGTATATGATGTTATTTTTGTTTTCTTTGCGCAAAAAAAAAATTCACTGATGTTACATGAACTTTTTTACCGGTCTTTTTACCATGTTTTTGGATCTGGGATCATTTCAGTTGTGTTGCTGTCTATGGAGGGTCAGATGCCTCTCTGATATCATCAAAAATATCTTAATTTGTGTTCCGAAGATGAACGAAGATCTTATGGGTTTGAAGCGATATGAGGGTGAGTAATTAATGGCAGAATTCTGGGTGAACTAACCCTTTAAATTGTATAAACTGATACCAAGAGTTTTGCGTATTTGTCGACACCTTATCTATAGTTATTTAGATATTCTTTTTATATCAATTCCAGTCATTTTCATAGGAATCCTGGATCGCAAATTTTTAGAAATTTTGCATTTCGGCAAAAGATTTCACTCTTTACTACATATTAAATAATACAATATAACACCATATATATATTGTGTATAAATAAATATAATTTACTTATTTATTTTTCGCTAATGTTATGGTACCTTGTTCTACATTTGATATTTTTTGCAGACAAAATGCAGTCATTTTAACAGGACAATGGACATAACTTGCTCTGTATCAGACATTTAGAAATAAATATTTGGAGTGAAGATATTGAAAAATAATTTAAACAAGATTCAAAATGGAGTTGACTGCCTATAAACATTATTATTATTATTATTATTATTATTACTCTTCACAGGCAATATTCCTAAACTTATAATAAGTCACAAGGCCATCATGGTCAAAGATCCCTGTATTCTTTGCTACAGCCCTGTTCACAAGTAAAAATAAAGATGTCTGGCATAAGTCATAAGTTCCTTGGACCTGAAACAAAAGTAATTGTCCAAACTGCAGACGGATACTCTGTAACCTGTCCGGTAACTTTACATCATATGCCAGATTTCATCTTTTCTCTTTACCCAAGCTTAAACAAAGCTCATTAGCATTACATCCGCATCACCCATACATAAACAACACAAATGACTACAAATAAACTGACTATAAATGAGTTTATACCAATATAACGTTTGGATTCACATCTGAGGTATTACGGCAGCTATGTTTGGGGATTTTATAGGCAGGCCTCCGAGAGGGAGTGAAGAATTGACTGATGAAAAAGAATGAAACGGATTCAAATGCTAAAGCCTTTTTTGTGGTTCGCGCGCCATGCTGTGAAAGTAAAAGTCATTCTGAAGGCTTGTTTACCTCAGAGCTGAGGCAATCCTGGAAACATCCACACCGCTGAGAGACTTTTGGGTCTAAAAGCTCTTGACCTTAGATAACCGTACCGTTTATCCGTTACAGTTAATATGGAGAAAAAATACGTTTACTAGTTATTTTCATTGGCAGACCTGGAATACCAAACCAACTGTCCAGTTTTCCTGTACTGTAAAGAAAGGTTGTATGAGGCCTATATTCTGAAATCAAATAAACTTTGGAGGTTAAAGTATATTTTAAGTGACATGTTTTGTCAAAAGTCATTAAATCGTCTGT
The DNA here is from genome assembly GCA_032359235.1 of Enteromius mattozi. NCBI lineage: Eukaryota > Metazoa > Chordata > Actinopteri > Cypriniformes > Cyprinidae > Enteromius > Enteromius mattozi. The sequence goes on from JAUMHE010000079.1 coordinate 13,797,160, forward strand.
TATCATTAATAATTATGGTTAAAATAGCACAATTTGGATAAAAGTGTTTTTTAAACAGTGCTTTCAAATTATTAATTGCATCTAAAATAAGTTTTTGTTTACATATGCGTGTGTACTGTGTTTATTTATAGTGTGTATAAGGGAATATGCATACAGAGTATATTTACTAAATATTTACATGTATATATTTATATAAATTGTATCATATATAAATATAATTAATATATAACATTTTTCTTACATTTCTTAATTGCTATGTTTACATCCTGATAACCTGACTAATACTGGAAAGCAAATCCTTCATATAAACACTTGTTTGAAAACGTGGTAACATTGACACTCCTTACTCCTTTCTTTGCTCAGAATACATCTGACGCACATCTAAACAAAGATTTCCATCGGATCGCGGTGTTTAAGTTACATATAAACAGTGTATTTGGAGTCTGCAGTCGGATTGAATTGAACTCGGATTAGCAACAATCTGGGCCTGTAAACACCGTCATTGTTCGCTGTTAATTCTAGTTAATGCTAACATTGTTCACAGAACCCATCTGTTGTTAACACAAATGCATCTTTATGTCCGCTTTATTTATGTTTGGTGAGGATGCGGACACGGCATTGAGCCCAGGCAGATTAGACTATTGTTCCCTCAACAATTTAACAATGATTAAAGCCAGTATACACAATTAGCCATTGGGAGAGTCAGTCCAAGCCTGATTGCCTCGTTTTGCAACAGCAAAACCCTACTGGAAGGGCTTTGTCACATAATTTATATGCAGTGTGGGGTAATAACTGATTAAATGTACAGTAATCTGGATTACCCAATCAAATTCAAGACTTGTAATTAGATTATATTACATTTTAAAATGCCTGTAATCAGACTACAGTTACTACTCATTAATTATAAGATTACATATTATTCACACAACAGTTAATATTTTTTTCCAGCATTTCAGAAATAGCCCCTGCTTATATATACAGCATTGCACCTCTGGATTTAAAGAAATCAGTTCGCAACGTTTTAACATTGCAGTAACTACTTATGAACAAATTCATATTCATTTGAAATATCACTCAGTGTCTTTCAAACACATTACAATGTGCACATTCATTTTATTTTTTAAGCATTTATACAATAAAATAGATTAGTAATAGATAATAAGCTAGTATTTTCACATAATAATGATGACAATAATAATATAATAATAATAATAATAATAATGAAATTATCACTTTTTTAGTATTTATTTTGATCAAACTTTTTTATTTTTATGTCAATATGAATCAAGATTACCTTATTTAAATCAGTCACGATAAATTCGTTTTTTAAAGTAATTTAAATGTAATCCAAAAGTAATCTGATTACATCTCTTAAGATGTGTAATGTAATAGATGACGCTAGTAATTACAATTGTGGTTGTATACTTTGGAATCTGTAATGGATTATATAATCCACCCAGCTCTTTCTACTATATGTGTACAAATAAATCTGGCAGAATAGGGATCGACAAGCTCTGATTTGAGTTTAGTCCTAGTGTTCAAGGTTATGGAGAAGTCTTTAGCTAGGTCTACTTCTGGACCATGCTGTTTCTCTACCCACTTTAAGGTTTGATGTAGCTCCAAAGAGGTATCCAAGGGTAATAAACCATAGCTGACTATATACTTGTTACATAGTGAGAGACAGGGATTTTCTGATTCAATTGCAGGCTTTTATTTTCAAATATGGTCATACAGGCGGGGTAAATCATTGGCAGACAGATAAAGAGGAGAAGAGTCACAATGATAAACAAATAAACACCGCTACACAGCGAGAGTTGATTGATTAGTAAACAGTATCCAAAAGGGGCAAAACAAGAGCAATAGTAGAAGTCGGTACACAGATAATCCAAATAACACGGAAAAGACAGGATACAAAGAGATAGCTTTCCAAGGGGCTAATACCACGATGCCGTTGGCCGTGACAAGGCAGGGTGAGAGTTCAATGGAGGCCCTTATGGCCATGGCAGGGCAAGACGAGCGTGCAACGACCTCCATGGCCGTCACCGGGCAAGGTGGGAGTTCACAGGCAGTCCCCGAAGCCGGAGCCGGGACGGAGGGCAGGTCCATGGCTTCCGTAGCCATAACAGGGGGAACTGGGCAGGCTGAGAGTTCATGAGTGGTCCCCAAGGCCGAAGCCGAGTCAGGCGGGGGTTCAGGACTTCCGTAGCCGTAAGAGGGTGAACAGGGCAGGCAGAGAGTTCTAGAGTGGTTCCAGGGGCTATGACTAGAGGGGATGAGGAGCTAGAGGCGGCATCAAGGGCAAAACTGACAGGTGAGGGGGTGGTGCAGCCACTGGTGGAACCTCCGAAAGTCTACGGGTGGAACCGACATCTCGGGGGGTTGTGCAGCCACCAGCGGAACCTCCAAACCCTCTCTAGATACTACCGAAACCTCAGGGATTTGTGCAGCCATCAGAGGACCCTCCAAAGAATCTACGGCTGGAGCCGTCATCTCTGGAGATGGTGCAGCCGCTGGCGGAACCCGAGGAGGATCTATGGCGTGAATTGGATCAAGTAGGAAACATGGGCAGATGAGGTCTCCGTTGAGCAGTGAGGTCTCCGTTGAGCAGTGAGTGGGCCCACACAGTCCAAATGGCCACTACCATGACGGAGAGTACTGGAGAGAGGGGTACAGCCTCTGTGATAGCCAGTGCAGGGGTTTTGGGAGCGCCCGCTGCCCTCACCGACATCATTGAGGGGGGTTAGCTACACAGGACACCAGCCTCGTACGCCCGGGGAAAGTCCTGGTGCCCTCAAATGCCACATCAACGATGCTCGGGTTCACAGGGGAGACATCTGTGTGGGCTGAGGACTGAGACCTGACTTCCGTGTTGGCGGCAAATTCTGGTGTGGCAGCCAATTTATATGGAGGCTCCGCGGCGGCCATCTTATGCGGTGGCTCAGGGGCGGCAGCCATCTTGTGCTGTGGCTTTGGCAGATCTGGTAAGCGGTGGTGATAGGCAGTGGCTGGACCTGACTGGTAAAATATTGGTGGCAGCTGGATTAGGCTCCTCCCAGGCTGTGGTGATGTGATGGAGCGGTGTGAGATCCGTCATCTTGGAAACACGTTCTCAAATGTCCATCATTTCACAATCACGCTCTGGCTCGTTTGCCATTTCGTGATTGCGCTTCGGCTCATCCGCCATTTCAAATGCGGGCACGACGTTAGAGTCACACTCCACTATGACACCCACAGTAAACGGTGAGCCCACACACATCAGAACAAAGTCCAGAAACTGCGCTAAGGAAGAGCGTGGACCCTCACAAAAGAGCTTTGCTCTAAATGGCCGATTCATGCCATCACAAAATAAGTCTATCAACAGTCGGTCAGGCACATCAGAGTTATTTGACAACACCAAATAATCTTCTATGCATTCCTCGAGTGATCGATCGCCTTGTTTGAAAGACAGCAGCCGTTCAATAATGTCCATACCTGAACCAAGTCCACGTGAAGAGCCGCTGAATCCTATCTTGGCCGGACATTCTGTTGCTTAGTGAGAGACATTCACTTGCGGATTCATATAGAATGCGGATTTTATAGACGACAGAATGAGGTAATGAATAAGCGGAGTTAATCTGTTGACATAGAAACTGACAAGGTGGGCGCAGACATGAATGAGTTGTCATGGATACCTGAATGGACATAGAAACAGAGAAAGACACATGCCATAATAATGGTCCTACACAAACACGGACAACAGACACAAGCATACTAACACTGTCCGAGTTGGCATGTCCTCTAGTGTCCTTTGAGGGCACTGCCAGCTAGCAATCATAGCAAAACTAAATCTTGTATGTGTATACATTTCCAAGGAAACTGTAGTTGATTGTTATTACTAAGAAAGATTCGGATCAGCTGCTGAGAATGTTAAAATAAACAGTGGTTCAACTGAACACATTTGCTTACAGCTGAAAATCTCTGAAAGACCATCAGACTAAATGGGATTTATATACATACATACACACACACACATATAGAAGGTCAAAAATAGGTCAAATGTTCTTGTTTCTGTTAAAAAAACAAGACGTTTCTCTGATATTAAAGCCAAATTAATACATAAGACATTCTTACATTTCTGTTGATTTTTTTAAATTAAATTTTGATGCTGACAATATAATTTGCGATTATTTATTTTTAAGTTAAAATCATCTTGTTGTCTCAGACTTCTGAACCTCAAAAAGTAGAAAATCAGTCACTTTTTATCTCTTCTTTTTCTCAATTAAGAGATAATTTCAAACATACACTGATGTGTCCTCACTTTACTGTATGGAGTGAAATCTGATATAATGGCAAAAACACAATTAATGAGCAGTGCCTCAGCTTCATTAGCTTTCTAATTAATGGACACTCGTGATAATAGTTAATCAGTTTAACAGTCTATAATGAGCAGTCGCTAAGGAAAATTCAGCTGCGTACACTGTGAAGTGTTTATTTAATTTAACAGGCTAATTAATGATCCCTTTTGATATGATCTTTTTTGATATCTCAAACACAAACATATACAATTTAATTAATAGCTTTAATTAAACTACCTGCTTGCACAAGGCCTAGCTATTAAGCTGGTCTTTAATAGGGATGTGCAAAAACGTTTCACACAACTTAAGAGGTATATTATATTTATGTAACCTTACTATTAGTACGTGACGTTACATATGTATAACATCTATAAAGCCTATCAACTATGAAAAAGGGAGAAATACAGAAAAAACAACCAAAAAAAGATTATCAATAGTAAAAGACAAACTATATTAAAAATACCATATTATAATGTGTGTGTGTGTGCGCGCATGTACTCTATTAGTTGACCTCACTAATGAACTAGTCAGCTGCTAGATGCAACAAAACAATTATTAATTACTTTAACTGATTATCATAAATAAATAAACAAATCAGATAAACTAGTCAACCTCAGTAATCAACTAGACAGTTGCTGGATGCAAAATAAATAAATATATAAATTAATAATAAAATTATAGATAAACTAGCTGTACAATAATAATAATAATATATAAATGAGTTGCCCTTGCTAATAAACTAGTCAGTTGGTGGATGAAAATAAATTAATAAATAAATAAATAATAATAAATATGAGTTGCCCTTGCTTATGAACTAGTCAGTTGGTGGATGAAAATAAATAAATAATAATAATATATAATTGAGCTGTCTTTGCTAATAAACTAGTCAGTTGGTGGATACAAATAAATAAATGAAAAAAGTAAATGTTTGTTGATATTATTCTACATTTTTTTTCTGTTTACCCCTACATTCTACATTTCCATTCCCAGCTCTTGTTTTCAAGCATTTGCCAGCAAAAGATGATCATATCTTCCCCTAATCAGCAGGCATTAGTTAGATATGCCACAGCGAGGATGTTTCCAGCTAATTTCTGCTTCAGAAGACACAGTACCATTTGGAAAACCGCTAATCATCATACGAGAAGGAGCCAGAATCCTCGGAGCCTCAACAGTCTGACCGAAGCCTCCCAGATGGTCCTGGGAGTTAATGTTAATCTAATCAACAAACAATTAAGCCTCAAAGGCTTGCATGTCAACTCCATTTACAGCTGCTGAGATTCTCGCCTGTTCACAGAATGGCGTAACATCAATTGAAGCTATTCAACAGTTACAAGTCAGAAAATAAACCAGTGCACGAGTGGATGAAGTAAGCTTTGAGATCCCACAAAGGTACTTTTTTTTATTATATCCTCAATAATAGTCATTCATTAACGTTAAACACTAATTAGCAATGCTAGAAATGCACATATCGGATCTTACAGAAACATCCCTGTTTATAATAGAACGTACCAAAAATTAATTAAAATCACACAAACACAAGGAGCTTTTGTGAATCCACAGCTTTTTGATGTGTTGTCATAAATTAAAAAATAAATAATCAAGTTAATATAAAGTGTTTTTTCATCTTATGTATATATTATGCTTAACGGCAAATTACAGTATTATCAAACAAGCAAATTCAAAAGGAAAATTCTTTTTTTTTAGCTCCAATAGCATCACATTTTTGGAAACAGGTAGTTCTGAATATCTTGTAAATCATATTTAACTGTCTTCTGTATACAGATGAGTTTCACTTTGGCTTTAGAAGTCCACGGTTAATGAGAGCAGGGAACGCGATTCAGAATTACCATAATGAATTCAGACGTATAGGGCCATGCCAACATTGCAGTTTCATTAGAATCTTGATCAGAAATCGCATGCAAAGATGAAGCCAAGACTGGTTTTAGCCAGACAGTAGCAGTGCCACATACTGCCTAATTAGCTAGCATGAGCAAAAAGGCTTTACAGGACGAAAAGAAACATGCTGAGTGTCTAAGCAAAGTCTCTTAATACTAAATTAGTATGCTACTATATTAAAACTAAACCTGTAAACACCTATGTGATGGGTAGGTTTAGGGGCGGGGTTAGGTGTTGGTCATTCATACTAATGCATACGAATTGGAAACTCGTAAAATACGTACAATTAAGCAAAAACGTATGAATTTGTATGAGTTAGCCACATTGTAAAATATGTACGAATTGCCATGAGATCGGGCTCGAAAAATATCTTAACCTTTTCTGTGCAAAGCTATCTAATATCAAAACAACATAACTCACTGCTTAACTACCAAAAATCTCAAACTGATATTAGAAGATCGTATATTGAACCGATATTAGTAAAACACATTAGTAAGAGTTATTACCCCACTGTTAAGTTATTAATTATTTTTGTTGAACCACTGAAGTTTAAATGTTGGATGTGCAAAAAAAGTTAGTATGGTTTCATAAAACTGACTTCACTAACTAGTTGATTTCCCAAACAATGCATAGTTCTGTGGTAGTTACAGTAAATAACTACATTTTATGAGAAACACATCTATGGTTGATAAGTTATCATGATTATCAAACGTGTGTATTAGCATGATTTTAGTATTAAGAAAAGTTTTGATAACCTTTCATATGTACAGTTGTTACAGTTTTAAAGGAAAACACAAGTTTAAATTATTTTTAATTGACTTATTTTATGTGTTTATATTCCACAAATGTACAGCTTGTATTAAAGTCAAAATAATTGGTTAAGCTGATTTAAAATCTATATTAAAAGGTTTTAAAACGCTTTAGTGAACCGACTGACCCTGTTCTCAAAGCGATATCATCAAGTAATAATATCTCACCTCTGATTTGTTTTTTACACCAGCAGTGGACTGAGTATATGTTTATTTATTCTACCGCAAATTAGGACGGTATGTGGGACTCTGATTATTTTCTGGCATTTTCATCATTATTAGGAAAGCCACACAGTGAGGGCTCTTGGGAAATGGAGTCAGGCCCCAGAGTAGTGTGTGTTAAATATAATGGCTTTTGCCCTCAGGCTGCGGCCCACAAGAGACTGCCAAAGGAGCCAGCTAATGGCAGTAGCATTAAACCAGACCATATCTGGCTTCTGCAAACAGGCACGTGTATTACGCTCTGAGCCGGCCAACGCCATACTGCCCTGAGGCTTTCAGAGGTATTTTAAATATGCTCCACGTGTAATATATGTTAAAAAAGGACCCAGAAGTTCTCTTTAATGATGAAACCAGTTTTTTGGCCTGTATTATAAGTTGGGGAGAAAACTCCGTAATTCTTACTAAAATAATCATTTTGTGTGTGAGTGTGTGTGTGTTGTATTAAATAAATAATGATTAAGTATTGCTTGTTTAAATAAAAGTATTTCGTTGTTTCTGTTGCTGTTATTATAAAATTAATGATTTTTTTTTTTCTAGAATATATTATAACATATTTAATTTATTTAATTTAAAAAACTAATGTTTTTTTTTTTCTTTTTAATTTAAGTTTTATTTTTTCATGACATTATCAGTTGAATTATAATTATTTGAAATCAGCTATGTTTAATATTAAATTTTCCCCCTTCTGTTTTGTTTTAAAAGTCAGTGAAATTTAAATTGTCCCTATTATTTTTAAACTTGTCTAATTAATTGTAAGTTGTGAAAATTATCAAAATACTTCATACATGTATTTGTAATAATAACAATAATAACATTATTATTATTATTAGTAGTAGTAGTAGTAGTATTACTTTTTTATTATTATTATTTGGCCATCACAAATTCCTTTTTTTTTTTTTTTTTCAAACACCAATTTAGATTTTTAAATCGAAAATCCTGGTTCACACGGAAATTAGTTTAGCAAAGTAAAATGTTCTCCGAACATTTCATGCAGTGACACTTCCATTTCTGTATATTACATAAAATTAGTTTTAAGAAAGTATGCCTTATTTTATTTTATTTTTTTTTTTTAATTGAGACTATATATACACTTTTCTATTTTTGTCGAACATTTCAGATGGACTGACAACTAACCATTCATCAGACTTTAAATTTGTTTCTTTTAACTGATGGCAGCTGCTGCCAAACGTCTATCCAGATGTTCATTAATGCGTGCTCTGCTCTGCTGCGATGGCTGAGAACTACCTGTTTTATTGTTGCAGAAATGCCACTGTTGACTCAGTAGAGATGTGATTTACACACACTGAATATGGGGCTAAAAAGCAATGTTTTTTTTTGCTCGCAGCAGCATCTTGAGAACCTGTCGAAACCTCCAGAGCTGCAGGTGAGGTGTGCCTGAAATGTTGTACAGTCACAGAGGAAATGGGAGATATTGTTAGAAAATGTGGTGACCAAAAGCTCTTTGCAAGACTTGCAGACTTCTTTGCTCTGATGCTGTCTTTCAGCCTGTAATAGCGTGGTAATGCGCTGGCTGGAAGCTCAAAGACGAATGATTCGCTTGCCTTGAGAGCAGCTGCCACAGAAATTGGGTGACTGTAAAGGGGGGCATGTAACTCAGGGCCAGGAAACAAGATCTAAAGCACTTCCAATAGGGAAACTGATCTTCTATGAGCTTGTGAGACTGTAATTTTGCACAAAGGAGAACAGTCGATATTTAACAGACACACATTGATATATTACTTTATTTGCTTATTTATAGAGTTCTGCAGGGAAGATTTATTTTTGTAGGCTGAAAACAATTAGCATTTTAGCACTTCTGGTTCCACTGCCGTGAAATCAATGTTTTGCTTTGCTTTTTTAAGGGTTTGTTGTAAAACACAAGCTTCAAGATATTTTAACAACATATTTTACTTCATAAAATCCATCAATAATACCCCCTTGTGAAGCTTTTACTTGTATAAATACATTACTGGTCCTTGTAAGCAATGTTCAAATGTTGTATAGGGCCTCCAAACCACCAGGGGCCCTGCTGCTCTCGAAGAAGATTTAATGAATAGGGTTGTTGGATAAAAAATATTGTCAATGTCCATCTTGGTGAGTTTTCACTTAAATGCAGCATGGGGAAAGTAATGAAAACTTGTCATCACCTTAGTTCAGTTCATTAGGTCTTAAAGTGTCAGCAGTCTAATATACCTGATGTTGTCTCTTTCATTTAACGTTAATTAAACGAAAAAATAAAACAAGATAATCGTTCAGTACTCTTCAATGAATGTCTGTAGTAACTTAAAGAATAATATGCTTTATTTTGCATTTGATTGCTTTATTTACGTTCTGTATAGACCTTATGTAGTCCCTTTTCAGCACTGCACTCGCTGAAATAATTTAATTACATTTAAATACTTGATTCCTACTGCACTGCAAAACTTGTATTCTTAGGAAGTTACAAAAGATTTTGTTGGTTAAAAATGTATCTTTGTAATTGCAATTTCCAACTTGTGAAAAAAAGTAAGTATTTTATGAGGTGACATTTTATTGGTGTGATTAAAAAATATATTTAATTCTCCCATCTACAGCCCTAAACCAGTTGCCCTATAACGTAAAATAGTTATGAATTTCCATGGAAGTTTGTTGCAGTCTCTATAAAACAATCTTTATATCCAGTAATCATAAACAATTGGAAATATCATAAATTAGTCATGGAAATTCTTCGCTCAAAAGTTGTGGGAACTCTGCATGTGTGATGTGTCACGGGCCTTCAGTAAACATTAAGTACTTTACACACCCAGACCTGACGAAGTGTTTGACTTGAGGTTAGTGAGTAAGTCAAGGACCGTTCTGGTCCGAGTTTCCCAAAAGCATCATACTGTAAGCCAGAATAGTTCAAGGAAGAAATTGCATGAATCACCTTAGAATTTTAGACTGTTTCACAAAAGCTTTGCAACTTATAGGCTATAACTTGCATGTACATGTGCATTTTTGGGGAATTATTATGAATATTCGTAACTTCAAACATAGAGGACATTCTTTAAGCCTGCTAGCACAGAATGTGTTTTTGTGATTAAAAACATTGGACACATGGTAGTAGAATTAAAAAAAAAACTGCTTATAGCTTGAACTCTGTGTTTTTTTTAAACATGTGCCATGTACGCGATGCTGCAAAAGACTTTAGCACAACATGTCTATTAAGAGCATGCTTGCACAGAAATCTAGAAAAATGAATTTTTGCAGTCCACTTTTCCATTGTTTTTTGATACTTTGAGAGCTACTTTTATTGTTTGTAGTCATGCACTAAACACTTTTAAAAACATCTCAAAAACACTTTGTTTTGTTTTTAACTTTAAGCTACTTACGTCTTGCATTTAAGACATAACAAACAAACAACAAAAAAAAACAATGCATGGGCCCTTAAGAACATACTTTTTAAAAAAAAATAAAAAAAACATAATAACAAAAAAGCTTTAAGCGTTTTAGTCATTAATTTACAAGAAAACTGCATTTTGACTGCCTGAAAATGTAAACTTTTAAAGTTTTTGAAAACAATAAAGTTATTGTCTCTGTGTAAACTACAAAAAACATTTGTGAAAACAGGGTCGTCATGCGCAGACACGTAGTGTTTCTTTACAAAGTGACATTGCATTACTAAAGCATTACTATAAATATACCATAGCGTTTTTAGTTATTTTAGGGTTTTTTGGTTGTTGTTGTTGTTGATTCAGAGTAAACAGTGATTGTCTTAACAACATTGTCACCTGCAAAAAAGTAACAGAAAACCACTTCTAGTTTACATTTTTATTACATTGATATTGTGCAAACCTACCGTAATATTCTCCAGGAAATCGTGTCCCTGACCGATTTATTTATTAGATTGATTCAAATCAAGTTTGTTTGAAAACTTATTCAAAATTAAATGGTTTATAAAAGTAATTTGTTTGTGAATCAGACAGCATTGGTTGCTTGCTGTTTTGCTGCATTCAACCATATATTAAAATACAATAAATGTATTTATTTATTACTAAATTAAGGATCAAGCTTATATGCACCAATATAAGATTAAAAACAAAACTTCTATACATAAAAATAACTGGTCAATGAATCAGGTTATGAATGGACGTATTGAAACAGACAGCTTAAACACTTTATAAGAAGTCGTTCTCGTTTCCCAGTGCTGTTGTTTATCTGCACTCTCTCATCACATGAGCAGATGTCATGGTCGACAGAGTTCTGCCATGCTGATGGCGTTGGTGTAAATATAAATGTGCTTTGTTAAACTGATGAGTGCCTACAGATGTCAAAACTAATGCGCTCTGTAATCGTGTAAACACACTAATCAGTTATGGCTTTTAACAATCCCTCCAGGTTTCAAACTCTGACAATAAAAGTCAAATTGAGTTGAGGCCATTAGAGAATGAAGACACTTCAGTTTTTTGTTTTTAAACCCGACCCCAAGAGCGTTTTGCAGAAAGCATTTGGATGTATTTCACATTATTGCCTGACTCATTGATTTTGAAATCACTCTAATCATTCATCATATGGGGCTTAAAACGGCCATGCAGTGCTAATGTCCATCTAAGCAGATCTTTGCTGGTAGGTCATGGTGAAAGTAAAAAGAATAAATCAATATTTATTTTTGATATTTCTGTTTCTGTTTCTCTTAAGGATAAGGACCAATTCTTATAACAGTTGCTAATTAGCAAGCCTACTATTAACATATAAAATTATTCTAGATGACCATATTCTGTATCCCTAATTCTAACCAAAGCCTTAACATTTACCTTAAGAAGCAAATAAGGAATTTGTTGAGGCAAAATTCATAGTTAATGGTTCATTAATAGTGAGCACTAAACCTGAAAATAAAGCATGACCATAATGAATATCCATAAATTTGTTTCATTTCAACTAATTTTAGTAAACTGTTTAAAGTACTTTTTTGTCTGTGTCTGTGTGTCAGCTATACTTTTGTATTTGTATACATTTTATATCATTGATTGTGTGTGTGTATATATATATAGCAGGCATTAAATTAGCCTTAGAAGACTTAAAATATAATTTCCTCAGTTATTTCCATAACACAATTAAATTACTGTATGTATATGACATTAACGGTTCAGAAAAAAAAATAAAAAAAGACTTAATTGTATAAACTCAATAGTAAACTTGTGTATCTGCTGTAATACATTTTTAGCAGTCAAAGTCAGCTATTGAGATAAAAAGTGTGAGTTTATTTTCTAAAAAGTTGGCAATTTGAAGAAACACCCTGATATATAACTGAAAGGTCCTGGAAGGCCACAAAGCCCATCTCCACCGCCCCACCGCCTGTGACCGACACAAATGAAGCGTTGCACCAAAAGCTGGAAGAGATTATTCTGCTGTAGCTTCCAGCCTCTGATTGCCAAAGCATCGGCTCTTTTTGGATGGCATACGCCCTGACGCTCCGCACATGGGGGTGATTAGGCAGTTAGAGACTCTTGCTCAGGCAGATCCACTCCAAAGCAACCATTAACCCGCGTGACCAGCGATACGCCACCCGTCTCCATCTTTCAGACATGTGGGAACAGTCAGCAGCCTTGCAAACCAGCGCTGCAAAATTATGCATCCCTGGAACGACAATACGAGAGTGTGGTCGCACCGATGGACTTTCAACTGCTGTGGATCTTAGTAAACAGCCGGCCGTCAAGGAAACGAGGGGAACAGACGGAAATTAAAGTTGTTATTTGCTGAAAATCTTGTCCTCTTCTATAGCCTTTCAGTCCAGTGTGGTATTATTAGATGCTTCGCTTCTGGGTCTAATAAGATGTGGAATATAGGATAAATAGACTCAGTGGACCATTTTATCATGGCTGTCATGTTTTCTGCTGTGCTCAGTTCCAATTTTGTTTAGTCTATTAAATTATTAAGCCATTTATTACTAAATAATACTACTTTACAACTAGACAAAATTACTAAATTAGTATAATCGCTATATTGAATCTGTTATAATACATTTTAAAATGTGCATATATATATATATATATATATTTATTTATTTATATATATATATATATATTTTTTTTTTTTTTTTCAAAACTTATAAATAAAATAGTTCATTCATATATTTAAGAACAAACAAATATATAATATTAGTTTAAAATCATTGGCCCGGTTTCAGGGTTTAGCCTAAGGCAGGATTAAGCCATAGTAAGGACATTTAAGTAAACATGACTTTATAAAAAAATTATCACTTAATGCATCTTATGACAAAACAAAAGGCACTGACATGTTTTAAGATTATTACATTGTAAAAAAAAAAAAACATTACATTTAAAAAAAAAAAAAGTGCATTTGTGGTTTATATATATATATATATAAATCCAGGCCAGTCTCACGGCAATTCGTACATATTATACAAAGTGGCTAATTTGTACAAATTTGTACAACCTCACTCGTACAAATTCATATGATTTTTGCTAAATCGTATGTATTTTACGAGTTGCCAATTCATATGACTTTGTAAGAATGACCTACACCTAACCCTGCCCCTAAACCTACCCGTCACCAGTGTTTAGACAAATCGTACAAATTTGTAAGAATTAGCACAAATTTTCCACCTCGTACAAAATCGAACGAATTGATCATGAGACTGCTGATAAATCCTACTACTGTAATTTTTATTTATATTTTGATTTGGGTTTTAGTTTTATGCATCCAGTTTTATTTATATATATTCTTAATCTTAGTTATTTTTGTTTCAGTCCACCCAAATAAAGGATGTTCTTTTGAACTTTCTATCTATAAACTTTCTAAGAATCCTAAAAAAGAATCCACATTTTCCACAAAAGTAAGCAGAAAATGTTAAAATATAAAAAAAGTTTACAAAAAACAGAAAATACTAAATGTTTATTGAATAACAAATAATCATATTAAAATGATTTCTAAAGGAACAAGTGACTCTAAAGACTTGAGTAATGATGCTGAAAATTCAGCTTTGATCACAGGAATCGATTACTTTTATTCACATTGAAAATAGTTATTTGAAATGTAAATATTTTACAATATTGATGTTTTTTACTGTATTTGTGCTCAAATAAATGTGGCTTGGTTAAGAGACTTAAAAAAATACAAAAATATATATTTTAACAGTAAGTTAAAGCCTTAAAGTTAAAGCCTCAAATGGCACTTTATCAGTAACTATATCAAGAAAAATGAATGAGCACTAATGCAGTATATATGTGAACATGATCATGCCTTTAAGGATATAGTGAGTGCACAATGAATACTTTCATGGATGGCTCTCATCATATAATTTTTTGTTATGTCTAACATTTCTGCTGCGATTTCTCAACAAAAAAAAAATGTTAACGTCAGGGGCTTTCCACATTCTTTCATTCTAGATGTTTTGTGCTTGTGTCAGTGATATCTGTGGATAGCAATGTAAACACTAGTCACTTCACACTTTTCATTGGAATAAGAAACAGCTGTTGGTGCGATCAGCAGGGGGTACAGCTCTCCACTTCTGATTCACTTTTCTTTTTTAACTTTACAACGTGTAAAAACCATTTGAAAGGCAAGAAAGGGCAGACAACTGGACTCTAAGTTGGTAAAAGGGGCTAATGTTTAGGGAACCTGACGGTCAGTATTTGGGAGGGGAAAAAACACATTTTGTTTCATGTTACAGAGTATTAGAGTATGAAAGATTGTTAGATATAAATCACAATTGAGAAACAGATAATTGTGAGATGTTAACAGAATTGTAAAATGTAATAATCAACTCAGAAATAAATGTAGAAAGAAAACCGAGTATTGCAATATGTAAACTTGTGAGAATGTGAGATAGAAACTCAGACTTGGAAGAAATCAGTGCAGAATGGTGAAAAATAAACTGAGAAATGCGAGATATGAATCAGAATTATGAAAAATAAACACAATTGGGAAATATAATTGGGAAATATAAACTCAGAACTGTGAGAAATAAGTGTCAAAAAGCATGACATAAACGGAGTTTGTGAAATTTAAACTCAGAATCGCAAGAATTCTGAGATGTAAACTCATGGCAAGATTTAACCCAAGAATTGCAAGAAATAAACTTAGAATTGCAAGATAAAAAAAGGTGAATTGTGAGAAATAAAGTCAAAATTACAAGGAATTAACTGAATATTGCAAGATTTAAACTAAAATTTGCAAGATGTAATTTCAGGTTTGCGAGAGAAAAAAATTATAAATTGCAAGAAATAAACTTTGAATTACTAGATATAAAGTCGGAATTACAAGAAATAAACAGAATTGCGAGATGTGAATTTAGAATTGTTTGAAATAAACTGAGAATTGCAAGATTGCTCATAATTGAAAAACAACAAAACAATGTGCAAAGATGTAAGATCAGAATGCAAGAAAAAATAAGGAACTTCTAATCAAAAAGATTAGAAGCCAAATTCATGATCGGCCCCTTCCCCTCCCCTCCCTTCAGCATCTTTCGGATCAGCCAATCGGCATTACTACCCGAAAGTTTTCAAAAAGAAAAAAAAAAACCACCCTGATCATCGATTTCTCCTCCCCTCATAATTCTACCACCCGCAGCATCAACAGCCTAATTCCCATTGATGAATTCTCCCTCCACTATCATAACGTAGACCAAGCCATCACACTCACACTAGGCCGGGGCGCTTGGAGGGCAAAGTGAACATATCATCTGCACTTAAAGTCATGCCCATCCACCCCGATTTCTGGCAACTTTTCGGTATCCAATGACTGAACCAGTTCTATTTTGTCGTTCGCCCCAAGCGCCTAAATAGCACCTGGCTCCAATTCACACCTCCGCAGAGGTCCTACTCTCTTTTCTATCCCGCCTCCTCTGAGGCCTAGCCTACACAGAGGTACTCCTATCCACCTCTGTTGAGGCTTTCTTTCTATCCCGCCTCCTCCAAGGCCTAGCCTGCACAGAGGTGCTACTATCCACCTCTGTAGAGGCTTTCATGCTCTCTTTCTATCCCGCCTCCTCTGAGGCCTAGCCTGCAAAGAGGCGCTCCTATCCACCTCTGTAGGGGCTTTCCGGCTTGCTCGCCTCCGCAGAGGCTCCCCACCTCCGCCGAGGTCTACTCTCTTTCCTATCTTGCCTTCTCCAAGGCTCAGCCCACACAGAGGTTCCTCCTCTATTCACCTCCGCAGAGGCTTTCCGGCTTCCCACCTCCGCAGAGGCTCCCCCTCCCCCACCTCCGCAGGGGTCTACTCTCTTTCCTATCTCGCCTCCTCCAAGGCACAGCCCGCACAGAGGTTCTCCTATCCACCTCTGTTGGGGCTTTCCTGCTTGCCCGCCTCCGCAGAGGCTGCCATTCTCCTACCTCCGCAGAGGTCCTTTTTTCCTGCTATCCAGCCTCCCCAGAGGTCAGCCCGCGCAGAGTTCTCCTCTTCTCTGCTGGGGCTTTCTCGCTCTCCCCGCCTCAGCAGAGGCTCCCACCCAATCCCTGCCTCCAAAGAGGCCTTTCTCTTTTCTATCCCGCCTGCGCAGAGGCTCCCAGCCTGCGCCGAGGTTCCTCCTCTATCCGCCTCTGCAGAGGCCACAGCTTGCGCCGAGGTTCCTCCTCTATCCGCCTCCACAGAGGCTCACAGCCTGCGCAGAGGTTTTTCCTCTATTTTCACCTCCGCAGAGGCTCCCGCCTTCCCCTTCCCTACCTCCAACTCTCCCAGCCATCACAAGCCCACCTTCCTCAGTCTCCGCAGAGGCCTCTCTCCCAATCCACTCCAGCCAGCCTCTCCCACCCCTCAGCAGAGAACCTCCAGCCCCTCTTCTGCAGAGACATCCCTTCCCAATTCTGCAGAAGCCTCACTTCACCCTCTCTGCTGAGGCTTCACTACCTGCCACCTCCGCAGAGGTTCGCTCCCCGCCTCCGCAGAGGCTCATCTCCCATCCTGCCCAACTCCAAGCCCTCCCATCCTCCCAGCCCAGCTTCCCTTTCCCAAAGGACACGTGGACCTATCACAGCCCATGCTCGGCCAGCACCCGGTCTCCACGCATTCTTTGGGGGGCCATATTTGGCTGCTGTCCTCTCCAAGCATATTTTTGGGGGTATGCGGGGTCCGAGCCAGACGCCAAGCTCTACCCTCGATAGGGTTCATACTTCCAGGGCTCCCAGCTCGCCCCCAGGACAGCACGCCAAATACGCTATCATTATTACCGCGATTATAAGGAAGTGCAAACTACTGAAGTAGTATTTGTGTGTAACAGTATATTTTGTTAAGATCGCCATGTCACAATTATTCAACCCCTATATAATATTGTTGT
>JAUMHE010000079.1:13816638-13833386 GCA_032359235.1 Enteromius mattozi
GAAACACGAGAAACAGAAAAGCTGACGAGGCAGCGACGATAACAAAAACACACTAAATAAAGAAACACGCAACATTACTTCAACTGGACATCCAAGGCAACTGAAAGACAGAGGTATTTAACGACAAGGAAATCAAAAACTAAAGTGCAACAGGTGTACAAAACAGGTGAACGAAATAAACTCATTAGACTGAACCAAAATACATAGATCGGGGAAGACAGGACTAAACCAAGAATACAGAGCACATGACAGGACTTGAAAAACATAAACAAAGACACCGAAAACGCCCCACGGCGTTACATAATTAGTCTGTAAATTTATTTAACATTTTATTTAGCAACATTTCCAATTATTCCTTTTTTATTTTATTTTTTTATTTTTTTATCAAATATGTTCTGTAAGTTTACCAATAATGTAAATTATTAAATGTATGAAATGTACTAATTAATTAAATTATGTAAAGTGTGAAGATATGATTTTCCTGTATAAGACACCTACATTTTCTAACTTTGAATTAGCTTAGTTGGACAGTTTCTTTTTTTTTTTCTTCTTCTTCTTCTTCTTCTTCTTCTCTTAAACAATGCACCCAGAAATGTAAGATATAAAGTAGATTTTTAATTTTGTTAAATTTTTGTTTTGTTTTTAAAAAACTTTATTATTGTACATTTGTCCCAAACCTAGACTGCCAATATGAGATTAAGTACATCATAAAAATATAAAATGAAATAAACAAATTAAACAAACTAAATATATATATATATATATATATATATATATAAAATACAAAAAAATATTAAATTTTTATCATATAAAAATTATTCAAATGTAAATGTAAAAAACAATCTGCATTCATTTTTAAGTGTACTTGTTTTCTAAAGAAGCAACAGCATTACTAAAGAGCTTCTTATGAAATATATATATATATATATATATATATATAAATCTATATGGACATCTGTAAATATAATTTCTGAACTAAATAGTTAATTGTTTACGTAAATATTAGCTTTGAAATTAGACCTAAAAAAGACTAAGCTTGATAGTTTATTTCAAAAACCTTGGTGTTGGTAATGACATTTTTAAAATAGAATTTCCATTTCTACCATATAACACAATACATAATCAAAATAAACCGTCAGCGTTTATTTTGATTAAGTGGTTATAGCTGAAAAAATAACCTTTTTCTCCATCACGCAATTGCTGATTCTGGCCATAGAGAAACACCATATATGCCCGTAAAGAACCTTCACATTAGCATTTTTAATTAAGCATGGTGATTAATTGCCATGGGAGTTGCCCACTGCAGGCAAGTGATTTTCACGCCTGTGCGGTTCCCAGTTTGATCTCTAAGATGATTTGACTTGTGTTGTAGGAGATTATACAGTATGGCACATAAGAAAAATGTAGCAGACATTTTCCTATTTTAAGATCATAGATGTGGGTGAAGGGTGACAGATTGGAGGAATCTGGTGCTGGATTGTATATACAAATTTAACTGAAGGCCTCACACTCAGAGCTGTCAAATATAGCCCTGCACCACAGTACCAAATGTAAGCAATGTTTCTTTTTTTCACTTTTTCTTCGGTAATGGCAGTCAGGAATGGAGGCTTTTTGAGCCATTGTGTGTTTTTCCTTCAAACCTGAGTGATACCTTGACAATGAGCGTTTCGAAGCTCTGTCAAGGGCCGCTGCTGGCAGTTCCATTGCCTAAAGGCTTTGCGTTAACAATTAATCTTCCTTGGAAAAAGGTGTTAAGAAGTCACAGCTGCCGAAATGGTCCCTTACTCTATTTACTTTTGGCAAGCAGATCTCTTTTCATGCGCCTCGCTAATTAATTTTAGATCGAATACATTGGTTATGCATAATTTATGCTCTGAGCCCATGGCTACTGGTGTTGTACAAATATACAAATTCCATACTAAATTATGAACCGCTTTGAAAGAGAGCATGCACCTTTGGCTGGCTTTGAACGCAAGAGTGGTTTCTAGTGTTTTCCAGTCCCGTCAGGCTAAAGTAAACAAACACAGTCAAGCCTTGCCTGTATGGACTGATCATTATGTTTCACGTGAACTTTTTTTTCTCCTGTGCGCAAAGGCATGGCGAGGAAAAAGAGGGATGTATGTAAACTGTACTGTGAAAATGGTGATGAAGTTGTTCAGCTGAAACTGAATGTTGTTGTTACTCACCCTCTGCCAAAAGCTGCAATAGAAAGATATTCATTCCTTTTGCAAGAAATAAAGTCGCAACTGTACAAAAAAAAAAGTCCTAACAGCAAGCTGTAAATTCAAAGTCATAAGAAATAAAATTGTGAGATAAATTTGCAATTGCGGTAAAGTCACATTGTAATATATAAACTCACAATTGTAATTATTGACAGTTGAAATGATCAGAAGTAAAATTATAATTTCAAGACGTTTAGTCATTTGATGTATAAATTATGATTTGTGAGATATCAAGACGCAAATTACAGAAAGTCATAATTGTGAGAAACAATCACATTGTAAGATATAAAGTCAAGGTTACAGTCACAACAAGCCTTTACTGGCAATAAAACACTTACCAAGCCACATCGCTTCAATCCCAGTCTTCATTTACCCAAATAAATACAACAAAACATGTTATTGTGTCCTTACGTGTAGCATCATGCTATATTAGACAATTTATAAGATTAAGGTAACACTTTATTTTAGGGTCTCTGAACTACACTGTAAAAAAAATTGTGTAGTTTTTACAAAAAAAATTAAAAAAAATAAAAATTGGCAGCTGGGGTTGTCATGATAAAAAAAATAAAAATACAGATAAAATTTAAACACGTTAAGGCAAAAACTGCAAATTTCACAGCACACAACTCTAACCCGTAAATTCAACAACAGCACACTGCTATTAAAATCTGAAGTTTTCAACAGAAATCCAGATGAAGACTCAAAGCTCATCACAAGCAGAAATGTGTACTAATATATAGAAGGTGCACAGAGTCATTCACACAAACACAAAACACCATCATGGTAACACATACAGTATGTAACCTAAATAATGCAATAAACATTCATTAGACAACAGAAGATGAAACATAAAGCCCAAATGTACATAACTGAAAACAAAAACCTATTAAAAACATGATTATTTAAGCAAAATACTTTCAAATGTGGAGTGTCACGCAGGGAATTCTGGGAATATCAGTTTATAGTTTTTGACTGTAAATTATACATTGATTTGTTCTATTTGCTTCTAAAAACTGTATAATTAACAGCATTTTACTGTAAAATTACATTAAATGCCTGGTTAGATGTTTTACAAATTTTCTTCTGCATATAGTACGGGAACTTACTGTTAACCTATTAACATTTTTGTTTTTTTTGTTTTTGTTTTTTTTTTTTTTTTTTTTTTCCCGTAGCATTTTTACAAGATTTTACAGTTAAAATTACACTTATTTTTTACAGTGGTGCTTATTACCCATTTATGAGTACTAATTAAGCACATATGAATTACTTTACTCTACATCCTTAATTCTACCCAATACCTAAACTTAACAACTAACTTGTAATAAGCAGCAAACTAGGAATTTATTGAGGGAAAAGTCTTAGTAAATAGTGAATAATGTCCCCTATTCTAAGGTATTACTGAGATTAATAGTACACTTTACTCAAGACTCATTTTAAACCACCATTAAGTGTTTGTAATAACTTCCTTTTGTGTTCACTTGTGGAAATTGGCTGTTTACTGTTAAACTGTGCTAGTATTTTTGTATCACTGTACAAATTAGCATTTCAGATGTACATTACATATTTATTATAGTTATGAAAATATCCAAATATCAAGAAAAATCACATACAAGCCATATCGTAACGTAATTGTGTGTTTATTATAATCCACAGTGGCTGTAGTCATGTGTGTACAGTATGCTCTGCCTGAAACTTGTGTTATTTGTGATATTACAACCACTTCTCAGTTGTTAAGTTGCCAGATATAACTTACATATTACACATTAGTAAAAGGATCTATTTTCATTTTTATCTGTCTATATACACTTTAGGCGCTCATGGTACATTAGAGTAAACCAAAAAAAAAAAAAAAAAGTAAACTAAAAAATAAATAAGTAAATAAAAATAAACGCAACCCATGCCCACTGCCCTGTGATTTTTCCTGCAACTGCATTTTCAAAATAGCCGTAACCCTGGAAACACTGGTTCGCTGTACCCTTATCACACAATGAAAGATTCCCTTCCATGCTACGATTACGGCAAGAAGTTGGGGTCAAAACTTATAAAATAATTAATTTGCATTAAAAAAAATTTAACTTTTTGGATTAATCGCATACGTTAACACGTTAACATTGTTCATCCCTAATTTATACGTGAATTCGTGAAATCAGGTTGGATAGTAATAATTATGAAAAGTAGCCATATTTTTTGTTAAACCATTAACGTGTAATACAACAACTAAAACATAAAAACTCATTATTGTTAAAAAAATTATAAATTTGAGATATAAATTCACAACTCTGAAAGTCACAGTTACAAGAATAACAATCAACTTAATAGCATCTACCCCACAACTCTAATCATACCCCATCTTACCAATACCACAAGTACCAAACAATATTAGTGACGATGGCAGAATTTATAATTTTATGTTAACTATTCTGTTAAATATCTGGACTAGCAAACTAAAGGTCATGGGTTCAAACCCCTGAGGATGGCGACCCATGAACTGTCGAGTTGACTACCACTGTGCCCCTGAGCAAGGCACTTAACCTCACATTGCTCCAGGGGATTGTCTTTATTGTGAAAGAACTGTATGATGTTCTGGACAAAACAGCATCTGCTAGATGAGGAATAACCAATAGATCACAGATTAGATTTTAAAAGTAATCCAGCTGATAACTCTGATTACAAAAGGCAAATGGTGTTTTGCTGCATTCAGAAATCGAGCTATTGAAAGTGACAGTATGAAGATCAACACATATATTATTTATATAGAAACCAGAGAGGCTGTATCCATCACAGGTCAGGTTTCTCGGGTCCTATGTCAATATGAACAATATAAGCGCAATACACTCTTGTTTTAGTATTTGATTTGGAAGTCATTGATAGACCTTTAAACCTTCTGACCTCTCATTTCACAAGACAAGCTAGCTGTGGATTAGCTGAACGTGTGATGTGGCTTACGGAAAACCCAAAGAACATATTCAATATCCGTTCCAGGCCTGGTTTTATTTTCTGTTGATTTGTATGAGTGTTCAAAAGAGCCATTTTATGGATTTATGGCCCTTCAGAGAAACAGTGGGTAAAGGAACCACTTTATTGAGGAACTAAAATATGGTTTCTTGGATGATTATCCTATAGTTACCAAGAAAATCACAAAACAACATTGAAATAACAACCACCAACTATGAATTTGGCATCAGTGTGCACATTTAAATAATATTATAGACCACTGCATCTGTTTGTTATATAGTGTTTCCCAAAAACAGGGTTAGCTAACTTTGGTAATGATGGAACTTGTGACCATTTTTGTTTTTGAAGAAACACACCCCTGGGTGGATATTGATCAGGGCTTTCTATGTGTTGTTAAAGGTTTTCTCTTTTTTTAGCAAGTTGCTAGCAGTTTCTTGTTCTATGTAGTTTTTGGGGAATTTGCTAAGGTTTTCTGGATGTTTGCTAACAGTTGCTAGCTTGATTTCTTTATATTTTAAAATGAAACAATAAGTTATTTGAACAATTACACCTTCTTGAGCCATCAATGTGGCAATATTTGTTTTTGAATGAATTATTAAAAAAAATTAATAATAAAACAAATAGAATTCCAAGCACCACAAATCTGCTTGTCCCCACAGCGGGAAAGTGCTTTATTTTGATGTCAGAAACAGGCTTTTCAACCATTTAAAAAACAATAATGTATTCATAACTATCAAATATATGACATAAATGGCAAAATAAAATGCTGATTAATATGATAAAATGTATAATAAAAACAGTGGTCCCCTGGAGTTGTGTTAAGGGTGTTACCATTTAACAAAAATCTTTTATTAAACTACTTAATTTAGTGAGTTTTATGTGATTGACAACATATGGTTTGATCCCTTGCAGCAGACATTTTTTCGTTGTCACTGGCGTGCGTTACGATCACTGGTGTTACCTTCCTTATGGATAAAAGTCAGTATATCCAACACAGTCTCACAATCATTTTTGTATGTATTCGTACAAAGTGGAAAATTTGTGCTAATTTGTACAAATTTGTAAAACCTCACTTGTACGATTTTGTACGATTTATCTAAACCCCAGTGATGGGTAGGTTTAGGGGCGGGGTTAGGTATAGGTCATTGGTACAAATTGACAACTCATAAAATACGTGTGAGGTCATATGAATTTGTACTAATTAGCCACCTCGTAAAATATGTACAAATTGCCATGAGACTGGGCTGGTATATCAGGTCTTATGTATGTCACTGGTGATTCATTGTGTTACTGTACTGTTTTCTTCTTATTTCTTGCATTTTGATTATTTCTTTGTAGCTCTGACTAAAAGTGCTGAAGAAAAAAAATTAAGAAATAATATTTTATAAACTCTTTTGGTAACACTTTATTTTGATAGTCCACTTTAGACACTCTACTACCTGTAAGTAACTTTGTAACTACATGTCTACTACATGTCAGTTAATTCTCATTCATTCACAACTACATGTCTACTAACTCTCAGAGTAGACTGTGAGGGTAGGTTTAGGGTTTGCCCTTATGCACTCTTCCGGGTCAGTTTGACCCTTTATGATTTTTGAGTTGTTGGAAATATTACTTAACTTATGTATTTTTTCTTGAAATTTTGTGACTTTGCTTTTCTGAGTGTTTTAGCATCTTTCTTGCAGTTTCAAAACTGTTTTTGGTGGTTATCTGGGATTTCTATGTGGTGCTAATGTTTTTTGAGAGGTTTTTAGGAAGTTGATATGCTAGTTTGTTGCGGGAGTAGGTCATTGGTGGTTGGTTGCTTACTGGCCCAAGGTAAAATAGCCCACCCTCAAGTGTCTATTGTTTCCCATGTTCTATGTAATTTTCTGCCCATTTTTTCATGATCTTTTGGAAAAGTAACACCACTCTTTTCCTTTAAAATCTGCACAATTCTAAGTGTTATTTAGGGTTAGAAGTTCATTCATATCTCAAACTTGAGGTATAGCATTAGTTAGCATACAATGCTAATAATGGACTGTTAGCTGTTTAGAGGTTATGTACTGGTTGAGCCGTTTTTTTTTTTAGAATGAGATAAAAATAGAATTTCCCAGATGGAAATAAAGAAAACAAAGACATCTATGGTTAAATTTTATGGTCGAATAAAACAATATTTTCTCATGGCCCTTTGTTACTGTAACCTCAGGCTACGCTACAGCCACAGTTACAATAATAGGAAACTGCAGATATGTGTAAAGTTTGAGAGACGTGCATAAACAGACAAAGAGAAAGATGGGCAGAGATACACAGAAAAAGAGAAAGAAGGTTAAAAATGTGAGAGAGAGCAACATTCCCAAGCTAGCTTGGCTAATTGCAGTGGATTGGAACCAGATGTGGAGACAAAGTGACGTGATCTGACCAGACCTTGAAGGTCCTGGTGGTTTGAAAGGAAATGGGGAGAAGATGGAGTTGAGTGCCTTTTAATCTTTCGAGGGTTTTTTTATCTACGTGTTTTGCTTTAGCGTCTAGTTTGTATCTGGCATAACTGTGGTTTTATCACAAACCTTTATACTGAAATAGTTGTTGACTCATCATGAATATTACAAGTTTGTCATTTACCAAATGTTATGCTGTTCCAACCTTGTCCAACCTACTTACTGTCTTGAAACCTAAAATGCGATGCAGAATTTTGCATTATATAATTTTTGCTATTTTGAGTGGAATCAAACACAGTAAAAAATAAATGAAAATTTCATTAAGTATGCCACTGTCCTGTTTGTCTTATATCCATGGCAGTTTGACAATAATCACTCTCACGGCTGATTGAACAACAAGCACCGTGACAGGTTGTGTGTTGTAAGAAGAAGAGAAAAAAAAATAGCTTCCCTTTCAATGTTAATTAATTCTGTCGAAAATGACAAAGCAGCTAATTAATTCATAATTGCAACTATCTTTTGGCAATTTGCTGTCACTGATAATCATGCGCACTCCAAATTAAAAGTCCTGCTCTTCTAAGTTCAGGAGGCCAAGGCAATTTTAGTTTAACCACAACTGGGCAGCAAAGTCAATTTCTGTGCCAATTAAAATATGTAACTGACATATTTTCGAATTGCATACACGTTTGCCCTCACCCAGTTTATTTTTTGTCTTTAATGTCAAAATTCATTGCAACTAAAAAAGAACACATTTATGTCATTTTATGTCATAACTCATTTGTAAGCGTGCAGTATATCATGACATTTTCTGCACATGGCGTGTAGCTGTGCTGTTCTGCCACGAACACATGGTTGAAACACACGTTGTACAGCCATGAATAGCCCACCATTACCACTGTGACAGGACCACATCCAACAGATGACAAAACCAAGTTAGCCTTCCAACAGCCTTCCTATTTAATGACATCAAACTTTGAACGTTCTTCAAAAGATTCAGACTCTGCATCATTTTACTGATTTACAACTGCATGAGGAAAATTGCTCTGAAAGGCTGATGCGCTGTAAGATTTCACCTCAAATGTCTGTGAAAAACCTTTGGCTCTGTCACAATTTGCATAATGCACATTCTGTCTAGGATGTGAGATTAAAATCAGTAAGTCCTAAGTCAAACCAAGCTAAAACGATAACATCAAAGACTGGCAAACTAGCTTAGGATGGTTTAATCAGTTACTTTAACTTGTACATTTAAGATTTAAAGAATTAGAAGTCAGTATTTAAAGTATATTTAAAAAAGAAAAAAAAAAAAACAGGACTTGAGAAAATAGTGTTACTGAACGTAAAGGGTTAGTTCACCTAAAAATTAAAAATTCTGTCATTAATTACTCACCCTCATGTCGTTCCAAACCCATAAGACCTTCGTTCATCTTCTGAACACAAATTAAGATATTTTTGATGAAATCAGAGAGCCATCAGACCCTCCATAGACAGCAATACAATGATCCCAGATGCAGAAACTTATTTATTTATTTTTTTTTGTTGTTTTTGTTTTCATCGTGGCAGGAAAATGCATTTAAACATAAATTAATAAATTATACTTTGTGTGTTGTATATCGTATTTTGATATATATCTTTCACAAAAGAAGCTCCATCCCTGCTACAAAAAAACATTTCCTTATTAATCAGTATATTTGTGTTAAGTAATAATTGATTTTAAAGTAGCTAAATTTAGCTACATGCTAACGATAACGCTACCAAAAACAGTGCACAAAAGGGGCTCTTTGGCATCAAAATGCTATTTTTCAGATGATTTACTCTACCAGTACTTAGTATTCCACTTTAAAAGAACAAAATATATACTTTCCCATCACCGCCAAAATGTTAGCATGTACCATAAGCAAGCTAATTGGCTGGTTTTCCAACCTGTGGATGCACTGAAGGCTAAGCGCGAAAAACTAGGTAAGGGAGGCTCGTAGCCTCAAGTTACCTTCAAACCTGACCCTTTTCCAGTGGAAGGTTTTTGGTACAGTTTCCGAGGGAAGCCGCAGCCGCTGGCTGCCGTGTGATTTGTGATTAGGGGGAGGTTCAAAGCGGATTTAATCTGGCCTCGGGCCTGTCATTTCATAATTATGTTCTGTCCCGAGGGAGCACCCCCAAAGTGACAAGCGTGCCGCTCGCAGTCTTTTACCAGGCCAAGCCAGACTATTGAGCTTCGCTTTAACTGTGAAGATGGCCTTCTTTTGCGAAAGCCTATTCCCAGAGATCCCGTGACACAGGGAGCAGCCCCACATTTCACACAGGCACCTGTTCTCCAACCTACTTTAATCCTAAAGCTAATAACGCACAAAGAAAATCAATGGAAGCCAGTCGAAAGCGCTCTTAATCCTTCTACCCCTATATAAATGCTAATGGTGTCCCTATATATGTTTTACAAGGCAAATTGTTTGCAAATGAGGTGATTTATTTGGACAGCGAACATTTATAGACAAGATTCTTTTTCCGCGACACAGTAAATCTTTGAGGCACGGAAAACGCTAAGCAGATGTCTGCGGTATCATTGCATTTTGTCATTGGATTATATAGATTCTTGTGCGTATCTGTTTAGTCTGTTTTTTATCTGGATTTGAATGGAGAAAATTGCAACAGTTTGTATGGGGACAAACTGTATGGGGATGTTTGGAAGAATGAATGTCTGTAAATAATAAAAATAAATAAAAATGTTTGGGACATGTTTTTTTTTTAATTTAGATTTTAATATAATTTTGAAAAAAAGAGAATGAAGTTAATTTAAAAAAATTAATAAATAAACAAACTAATAAGCATAAAAGTATGAATATAAATCAAATAAAAATAATAAATAATACATTAAACAAAATGGGGAATAATACAATGATGCAACTAAAAATAATTTTAATAAAACATTTTAAATATATAAAAAACATCTATACATATGCTGTAATAAACAATTTATGCAAAGTTTATTTTTATGTTTATTTATTTATTTATGTGAAAGTGACATTATACTGTCTAAATATTGTATTTTAAATTGTAAGTATACATTTGAAAATAGTGTCATGATACAAAATGCTTCATTTTATCTGTGTAAAACTACTGTAAATAAATAAATAAAATAAATATCCAATTCTCATAACTATAGAGCATCTGTCTATCTATCTATCTATCTATCGTACTTTCACCATTTATGCCAATTTGCTTTATCTACATAATTCTGATATTTTTTAAGCTTGTTCTCTGTATATTTAGTTATTATTAATTGATGCATTTTTATGACAGTTAAGCACTTTTAGATGAGTAACTAAATAACTAATAAATAAATCATTTAAAGCTCGTAACTATTTAGTATTTTAAACTGAAGTGATGAATGCAGTACATATTGACTTTTTGACTCATTTTAAGATTATCACAGTAAGGTCTTAATTCAATCCAGTCAGGCATTCCTCTTTAAATTAAACCAATCATTCATATTTAACTCTGTCCCTCAAAATCAGCTAATGAAATATTGTCTTTGCCAGTTGGATTCCCGACCTGTTTTTGAAGTCCCTAGTTTCCTTCACCAAAATATGTTGTTCCCAGCAATGAAAACCACATTGTCCCACTCTCCCAGTCTCTATTTACATTCACGGAGGCTGTTTTAATTTCTAATTATGCTGTATTATACACCCCATCAGCGGGGCTTTAAACATAATTTTCATTGAAAAATCATTACATTTGGCCCAACTGAGGGCCGACGGTAATTGTTACAAACTAGCTTGAGTTCTTTGGAGACAGTATTTCTTTGTGGGACATTTGTTTTTCGTGTCACATTTTAATTAATTACCTCATTTAATCACATTCCTTCTTGAGAACAGTAATCCACAGACTTTGGTAAAGTGAGGGTCGCCGGGTCAAATATAACACCCTGGAGGATGTCGAATAAGCACCGTATTACATCATCTGGAACCCGTGCGCTTATATCAGTCAAGTCAAAGGTGAAATCTGGCTCGCTTATTTTGCCAGTGACATGAAACAGGGGCAGCACATGTAAAATCACATGTCACTTTCATCATGGCCAAATAACATCCCTTTAACTCAGCTTGGATCTGACAGAACAGCAGCACATCTGATACAGCTCTTCTCAGGAGATATTAGCCTCGAAACAGAGTTTGACTGACAGAACAGCTGCTGCGCTGATTTTACTAGCTTAAAAAACATCAAAACAGCTTATTAAATTAAAATGAGGATGTCAACCTGATTTTCATTTTCAACCAAAATGCAACGTCTGTCCAACGTCAACCTGACGTTACATCGACGCTTGGTGCCTGGTGGGATATAACACGATACGACATATGATACAATATGATATATGATATAATACATATAATACAATGTGATACAATGATAAAATATATGATACGATGCAATATGTGGTATAATAAATTTATTACGTAATTATGTAATAAATTGCATTACGTTATGCATAATTTATTGTGTCATCATATCGAATCATACTTTGTATTGTGTCGTATCATATATCATATCATATTGTACTGTATTGTAATCGCATCACATCCTATGATACGATGACACAATATGATATAATGTGATACAATATGTTATGATATGATAAAAAATGAAGTATGATTTCATACGATATAACAATTCAATATGATACACTATGACATACAATACAATATGAAATATGATATGATATATGATGCAATACAATGATGCAATATATGATCAAATACAATACAATGTGATATATATGGTGCATTGCAATGTATTATATGATATGATAAGATATATGATATGATATATGATACATGATATAACAATACTGTATGATATGATATGGTGATGTGATATGATATGATGTGATACAATATATGATATAAAACAATACTATATGATTATATTTAAAGATATGATTCATGATACTGTATGATATGATACTGTATGATGTGGTATGATATGATATGATATGATATATATGATAAATTACAACATGATACAATATACGATATAAAACAATATTATATGATATATGATAGGATGGTATTAAAATTATACGATTTGTGATATGATAACTATGATATGATATGATGCAATACAATATAATATATGATCAAATACAATACAATATATGATACAATACTCTATGATATGATATATGATATGATAAATTACAATGGGATACAATATATGATATAAAACACTACTATATGATATATAATAAGACGATATGAAATACGATTTGTGATAATATTATATTTTATAGTGCTTCAAATAAAACAAATAATCAAATAAACTTTTAGGAAGGGCATTTTAAACCTGGGTGTGCTTTTTAAACCTGGACAGTCAGCAGCTGCCTAGACACCACCTGGAAACCCCATAATAACTCCATAGTAACACAACCCAGGCTGAATTTAGTCTCCAGGATACCATAAAGACTTTGAAGCAAACTCTTTTAACTCTTTTAACAAAACACTCTAGCAACTGCATAGCAACACTCAAACAACCATTTAGAACACCTTAGCAACAACCTAGCAACCACCCACAACTCCTGCAACCCCCATAACTACAATATATTGGATTTTACTGCGGCAGCAACTCGTGTTTTCTTTAAAAAAGAAAACACAAGTTTAAAAAAAAAAAGAAAAATCTACTTAGAATTGTTTTGCGGTTCATGCAGCTGTTTTCTTACAAGCGTAAATGTGCGAACATCCAAAATGTTCAGTCGCGGCCAAAGTTGATCGCTTTTAACCAAAATGGTGTCAAGATGTAATTTCACACATTTAGAGCGGTTCATTGTGTTTTTGTGCTTCTGCCAGGCCGAGCGCTGAGCTTAGCGATGGGTTCTGATGGAAGATGTTTAGCTGGACTCTCAGTAAAGCATGACTGCAGCTCTTCTTCCTCTCTGGTGTCACGTTTCTCTGTCGAGGCACATGTGATGACAAAGTAGGTTTAACCCCAGCGCCAGTGCGAAGCCATGAAATCAATGTAAATTCACATAAAGCCTATAGGATCCCAGAGACAGATAAAGCAGCCATATGCATATTAATTTTAATGCTATCACAGGATCACACCGCCAGAACTACAGAGTACATCCTATATACATATTACATATACATATTCAAAATATACAAACAATTTCAATTAAAAAAAATAAATAAATAAATGGGAACAATTAAAAAAATTGTGTTCAACTGTTTTTCAAGAACTAAGAATAAGAACTAAAAAGTTGCAACAATGTTTCACAATATTACTGTTTTTACTATTTTACTGTTTTGTTTATTTGGCTGTTGCTTGTTTTTTTTATGATGTTACAAAAGATTTAAATTTATATCACTTTATTTTACATTATATAAATCATTACATTATTAATATAATTATTAGTGCTGACAAATTATCAACCGCAATTAACAATAAAAATAAAACTTAATACAACAAAAGTGTATATTTACATTATATATCGGTGTGTTCTTTGTATATTTATTATGTATACACACACACATTCAGTATATATTTAGAAAATATTTATACATGTATTTACATTCATATAATTTATATTGTATATAAATATATTTTATATATAAAGTGACATTTTTCTTAAATATATACTATAACTATCCTAGTTACTTTGCACTAGTAGAGTTATAAAAAACAAAGGAGGGGATTAATCAATTTTGCAAAGATTTAAACTGGTTAGAGGGAAAAGAGATATTTGGTTGAATATACAATCATATTTGTAGAAGTTAAGAGTCCTCACAATCCACTGAGATCGTAGTCCATGAAATCAAGTGAACTAATATTATCTGTAGAAGAACAGTCTTTAGAAGAGTATTGGCAATATTCTGAATTTGGATGTTTGGCCAGCAGGAAGCATTCACTCCAAACACCCTCAAGGAGATACTTCAGCCATATAGTAAGGCCACAGTCCATAAGTGCAAAGAGGTAACAACATACTTTGTTCAAGAACTACAGCATAATAATCCTCTACAAGAAAAAAAAAAATCAAATAAACAAAACAAACAAAGCAAAGCACATTTTAGTTTTCCAAAATCATTGATATAATCAATAATCAAAGTTACGTTTGAGCAGGAAACAAAAGATTTCTCAAACAGGATTAAGTAGGCCAAGACAACCATTAGACAGCTTTACACTGAACCAAAACATTTGAGCAGGAAACAAATAGTTTCTCAAACAGGATCAAACAGTCTGCTAGGTGAACATTAGGCAGCTTCAAACAGAACCATGCACTTACTCCACTACTTCCTGTCTTTATTCACTACAGAAGAGTAACCTAGTCCTCCTAGTGGCTAGGATGATCACAACTGTGACAGTCAATGACTGTTAGAATACTGTATGTGTGTGTATTTATATATAAATAATAATATACACAGTACACACACTTATACTATGAAAACAAAAACTTATTTTGGATGTGATTAATCATGATTAATAATTTGACAGCACTAATAATTATTTACATATAAATAAATTAAGAAGAAATTAATCATTATATTAGTTACCGATAATAAGTCAAATATTTTTTCCAAAAACAAATAAATAAATAAATAAACAAATAACAAACACAAATAAATAAAAAGCAAACTAATATTGCAAATTAAATATGTATGCATGCATGCATGCATTTTTTATGAATGCAGCCTTGCTAAGCATAATTCAAAAACATTAAATAATCCAAATCCAGTACTTCTGATTGCTAATTCAGTATTAAATAAATAAAACTGCATTCTTTTTCCTTAAACTTATGTGCACATTCTGGAATAATACAATTCTTTTCTTTAATTTTACAACCGCAAGGCCATATCTCGTCCCTGATCTTTGGTCCTTTAATAAAGTCTGCAGAGGTTTAAAGCTTTTCTAAGAACAGGGAAGAGCTTTATTCATGTTTTACTAGCAGTCATGTAATGCACATTAAATGCACTATATTCTTTATGTCGCATTCCAAGACGTCAAGATTTGAGGCCTGACTGTTACATTTGCCCTCCTCACCCGTTACGGTTTATAGAGGCTCTTAGTTAACAGAGGTTGAATGAGCATTGTGAGATAACTGCACAATAACAGAAAAGGCAACAAAGGCTTCTTTTAGCTGGAATAAAATGCAGAAGAAGTCTGTGTCTTTGGCTCATGTGGGTGAAGCGCTCAGTGAATGGAGCCGTTGAGCAGGAGCCCTGCAGAGATCCACATGAGAAGCAGACGACCACGCTGTATCCCAGCGTCTGGACAAGTGGGAAAAGATCCAGTGTTATGGGTCAGAGTTCACGCTCGGTGATGAATGAGCAAATAAATATGTGTCCTCATATCACGTCTTGGAGCGCGGCGTTGCGTTTCACATTCCACAGGACTAGAGCGGCTCTCATGCTGGGACTGCAGGCCCACTGATGAGACACATGCTGGACCATCTGACAGGTCAGAGGTCACCACGCTGACGGTTTCCATGAAATATTCAACATAATGGACAACTTGATGGACCGTGGCAAATTTTTCATTGTGTATGTAGTAGTAGTACCAATTATTTATAGCCATATATATATATATATATATATATATAATTACAATTAAAATTAAAAATATAATTACAAAATAGCAAATATCATATTAATGTTTTAATATATATATATATAGATATATTATAACAAAAAAAAAACAAAAAATTGTTACTATGAGTATAATAGTATGATATTATTAATAACAATAACATACTAAGATACATATATATATATATATATATACACACACACACACACACACAAACTATTAATTTAATAGTACAATATTATTGTTAATATGTTTTCAACTAAATTTTATATATATATATATATAAATATTTTCATTCAGATTAATGTATTATATTAACAATTTTACAAACTGTCAATGGAGTAAACTGTAGGCTAACTTGCTAAGTGTGACCAGCCCACGCTTCACTCCCCCATCACAAAGCAAACCTGTTTCCACAAAACTGCCCCGGAAATGTCCTTGGAAAAACAATTGTTTACCTCTTGAATGTAATCATATAATTTGCAGCTTGGCCTCACATTCAGTTTGGGTTTCATTGTCTTTATTTAGATGATCTTCAGCACATCCTGTCCTCAGATGCTGGTGAGGCTAAAGGTCTCACTGTGTGAGAACA
>JAUMHE010000079.1:13838560-13867545 GCA_032359235.1 Enteromius mattozi
TAAAATCTAGGGAGTTTAGGTGGTTGCTATGCAGTTGCTAGGATGTTTGGGTGTTGTCTAGGTGGTTACTAATATGTTCTGGTTGGTAATGAATAGGTTCGGGGGTTTTGGTTTTAATGGGATGTTCAACACAGTCTCACAACCAATTTGTACGTATTCGTACGAGGTGGAAAATATGTGCTAATTTGTACAAATTCATACGACCTCACTCGTACGAATTTGTACGAATTAGCCACCTCTTAAAATATGCATGAATTGCTGTGAGATCGGGTTGGGATGTTGGGTGTTTGCTAGGTTGTGTTACTAAGATGTTCTGCATGGATACTAAGATATTTTGGTGGGTTGCTTGTCAGTATATACTTTAGAAGATACTAGGGTGTTCTCTTTGATGTCTACTTGTATATTTGAATGTTTGCTAAGTGGATGCTAAGATATTCTGGGTGGTTGCTTGGTGGTAAATAGGTTTTGTGGCAAGTTAAGTGGTTGCTAGGATATTCAACTGTTTGCTAAGCAGTTACGAAGTTGGTTAGTGTGTTTGGCTAGGATATTTTGGTGTTTGCTAGGTGGTCACTAATATGTTCTGGGTGGTTGATAAGCAGTTGCTAAGATGTTTGGTGTTTGCTGGTTGGTTACTAGTGTGTTAGCATGTTGGGGTTGCATGTCGCTGCTATGATGTCTGGTTGTTGCTTGAGTATTTCTAGGGTGATAAGGGGTTGGATAGTCAGTTGCTAAGTCATAGATATATTTATTTATTTATTTAGACATACGAACTCAGCTTTTTTTTTTTTTTATTTCAGATTTACCCATCTAGTCACTGCACATATGGTCTTCACCTCAGGTTAGCATTGAGTTACAGACTCTCCAACAACAGCTGATTATAGATGATTATAAGTGGTGATTATATTCGTGTGAGGTCTATTGACAGCGAAGATGGCTATTCATCTAAATAATTTATATTTTCTGGCCAGGCTTATTTCCTGTTAAGAAAATATCACTTGCTGTGGTGCATTTGGATGTGCTCAATCAGGTCCTGTGGTGCTTATTACAGCATGCTGTCATGATACAGAAAGGGGACAATGTCACAACCGACTATTGTTACTTTCAGTCAGTGCTTAATTAGGTAACCTTATATTTGCAAAACATTTTAATGGTCTTTGAATTTATATTCTTATACCGTAAGCAGCTCTTAAACATTGTATATCAACTCTCACACACTATATATTATTTTGTTTAAATCGCAATGGGTCCACTTTGGCCAGACACTGCCATCATTATAGAAACCCAGGTAGAAGGAAATCATGAGTCAGTTGCTCTGCGGCTAGATATTTTTATTTCCACACAAATTATAAATAGTCTGATTTCTCCTCTATGAGTTTTGAGGTCATGTTAAGGAGCTCTTTGAGCACCATAAAGCAAGTATTTTTGTTAAAGTGTGGTTTCTTGTTTATTTTTCACAAAGAATCTGTGCCTGATCTTTTTTGTCACACTTCAAGAAAGACCAGTGGAGTATATATGTTAAGCAACAACAACATAGCTGTTATAAGTGTATTATTCTTATGATTATGACTTCAGAATGAAAATATTTAACGTATTGCCTTTAATTTTAAGTTTTATTTATTTTTTACTGTAATAATTAATGCATTCAAAATTATGCTTGAGAAGGTATTCATATGGAGACCATAATCCTTAGTGCAACACGTTGTCAAAGGAAACTGATGAAAACTCCAGATTTGTTTCTAATTAATGAATTTCACTGTAGGCGTAGGACTGCTAAACAGACTTCCCCTGCACTAGGATCATGTCAGTGAGCAGTAAACATGATCAAAGCTGGACATAACCTACCTTCCCGCATGCTGTCATATTTCCTGTACAGGATATAGAGTGAGGCTCCCTTGACTCCTCTTTGACCCTATATGACATCATGCCTTGGTTTAAGAAGACCACTGATGTGTGTGATGGTGTTTCGTTACAGAATAATGTCATGATAACAGGATAATCCATCTCAGTATTGAGTTGTTTGGTGTTTGAGAACATATACTGTAACCATAACTGATAAAGACTGGAAACGGGAAAACACCATAAAAATAATTCACCCATTACTCACCATCATGTAGTTCCTATATTACGCTAAACACAAAAGATATTTAAAAAAAAACGTGTGTAACCAAACAGTTGCTAATTTCTATAGACTTCAATGACATGTGATGTTGAAGCCCTATTGGGTGCCACATTGCCAAAGAAATAAACATAATCAATGAACAATGACTTTAATTTTACTCACAAAGCTATTGTATGGCTTTGAAATATTCTGAATATAGTTATGCAGTCATATAGACTACATTTTGGGGAGCTTTAATAGTGTTTTTAGGCCTTTTGTAGCTTTCCTTTGAAAAAAGCTACATGGAAAAATAAGTTTCAAACAACATTAGCGTGAGTAAGTAATGTTTAAATATCACCCACACACCCTCAATTAGAAGAAATCCATATTACCTGAAGCAGAAACATTGTTTTAATGATCTCATATGAGCTCACTGAATGTGAGGTCGTGTTTAATTACCTCATAATTGACTCATGGAAAGTTTGTTTCTTAAAAGCAGAATTCATCTGTACTTCTGTTTAGACAACTATTACTACCACTTCAGCTACTTCCTGAAAACAACTCCAACACAACCACATAACAATGTGCTGGTCACCTTCCAAAAACATGCTAGCTGCAACTTCATGGAAAGAGTAACAATTAAGTCTAGTTTAATTGATTCTAATGCAATAATGTTTTTAAAATAATATTATTTTCCGAGTAGCAAAGATTAGCGATGCAATGATGTGGCAGATTTTAAAAGGAGACATCATATCAATAGAGTTTGTGCTCACAAAAGAAGGCCTACTCTCCCATGAGGCCACGTGGAAAACAAAGGTATTTGTGTAAGTAGGTTACAGCTTAATGATTATTCGTAAAAGTTGTACAATTCTAATTGCGCTCAGTCCCTGTTGGTGCATTATAGTACAAAAACTGCTTTATTCTCTACATCAGTGCCAGCTCGAACCTCTGTGAGATCTGTTAGCCTTGTAATCTTGAGTGTAATTATACCTGGCTTTCATTTGCTGCTATCATGCCAATGGACAAATTGTCACGTATGGCACAAAAGCTGTTATCCTATCTGCATGTAGTTTGAAAAAAAATCCATGTATACTTACAGATACTATACTATTAATGAAATAAAACCACTTAAATGTACTTTTGTGACTGAAAAAACTAACCTAAGCTTGTTGGCTGGTTTTAGCTGGTTTTAAGCTGGTCAGGCTGGGAAACCAGCTGGAACGACCAGCTAAAAGCTACTTCCAGCCTAAACCAGCTAAGAACAGCCAACCAGCCTACTTTTCAGAATTTAATTAGTATAAATATGTTTGATATTTCTCTAACTTCTGCCATCTTGAATGGATTTCTTACTAGGCCCCATTTTATACCTCCTTTTTGTGGCAAAATTAATACTGTTATAGCCTATATTTACAGTAGTTACATTGATTTTAAATAGAATGTGTATTAAAAGTAGCCTATTAAAGTAGTCTGATACTATATGTTTGGCACAAAAAAATAAAAATGGGACACCGTTAGCCAAACGTCTATTTGTAATTTTGAAGTTTTGAATGATTTCTAAGCTTCCCCAACACAGTTTTTCATTACAGTTTGTGTCTTTCCAATTGATGTCGTAATCAACAGAGATAAATCTCACTCATTAGGGCCTCATCAGGTAAAATGTTGTCATTTTTGGATGAGAGCTTTAGCAATGATTTACACAAAAAATAAATGTGTCTAGAATTAAAGACAGGTTAAATGCGTGTCTATGGACTGGGTGGGAAATGCTTTTGGGGAATGACAGCAGCGGGCAACCCTCTTGCCAACCCTTACCAAACAACTCCTGTCAAACCGATTTTTATGCCACTATAATTGAAACCATCTCTCGTCTCAGCCACACACAGGCAGTC
Source organism: Enteromius mattozi (assembly GCA_032359235.1). Lineage (NCBI taxonomy): Eukaryota > Metazoa > Chordata > Actinopteri > Cypriniformes > Cyprinidae > Enteromius > Enteromius mattozi. The sequence goes on from JAUMHE010000079.1 coordinate 13,842,545, forward strand.
AGTGGGCGTATGTGAATCACTACAGTTCTTTCAAGGCAATGTGTATAATTAGAAAAATACTTTTTCCTTTTTTACTTAAATTGAACATTGTCTGACATGCCCTTTAAAATTGTACATGCAATGAGTTTACACACCTACTTTGTTCAGTTTCCATCAACATCTGTGTTTTTCAAAAGAAAAAATACGTAAAAGCTCACCAATCATTATATAATTGCAACTTCATTTCTCACAATTTAGGCGTTATTTTGGATAAATGTAACTTAATTTATTGCAATTCTGAATTGATATATTACAACTGTAATTCTGTATCAATTCAGAATTGTCCTCTTTGCGGCATATTTTTTTACTGTGTGTGAACATTATGTTTTTTGCGAAGGGTCAATTATGACTTTATATCGCACAACTGCAACTACTTATATTATAAAAAAAGTCCTCTATACACGCATTGTTTGTGTAACGGATGAGACGGAGGCGTGCGGATCCATTTGCAACAACTTTATTCGAGGTCAAGCAGACAGGGTCAATATACTGGCAAACAGAGCAATGAGGGTAATCTAGAGAAGTAATCAAGCAAACAATCACACAAAGATAAACAGTCCAAATCGAAACACGGGAAACCAGAAAACAAAAGGAGGAAACGCTCAGAGATGTAGCCCGTGCAGTACAAAACTTCGCAATTCACTGAAGGTGAGATCGCTGTATTTATACTGAGTGACGAGGGAGTGGTAACAAGGAACAGGTGGGATGTGTAATCAGGGTGAAGTGCATGATGGGGATTGAAGTCCTGGAGTGACGTATGAGTTCTAGAGTGAGAGGAGGAGATAGGATGCCATCTGGTGGGGCAACAGGGGAACTATCGTTACAGTTTGCATCTGCATGTAAAGACACGATTACATTAGATCAATTTTATGCTCAAAAAAGGTCAATTTTTTATAGTCAATAGGGTGGCGATGTATGAAGCAACTTTCAAACTGAGCAGATATTTGTTGGAGGAATTTACACAACCAACAAAAGTCCAAAAAATATTTGCATGATCATGGAACTCAATGCGAGATCTGCATGGAAATTGTTTTTTGGCAGACTGCTATTTAAATTTCCCCCAGAAAAATTAGTTCAGTAAATTAACAGTAAATTTGAAAGTTTTAGCATTTAGCTAAATTCATCAACTTTATTATTTTAATTCACATCGTCAAAATAGTGTAGATCTATGAAGGACATGGATGCCATTTTACATGACCAAAAGTAATTTTACATGACCAGCTAAATCTTCATTGAGAAATCTGCCACCATCACATGGAATTTCCAATTTCGTTGCTTCGTATGTTCAAACAGTTTTTATCAATTAGCCCAATTAAATTGCTTCATTTTTAGGTACACATAAAATGGCCTACATTCCAATTCGCTCTCACAAGAAAACAAAGCTGCATTAAATGTATGTCGTTTCCTATTCATTTGCAATGTCGATAAATTTAAATGAATTTGTGACAAATCAAAATAGATAACATTTTTGGCTTTTCTTAAATTTGTGGATTACATTTTTTTATTTTTTTTTTTAAATACAATGGAAATTCCACTTGACAGAAAAATCACATGTAATATCAAACTCGTGCATATTTTTACAAGGTGGCAAATTGGTGCTAATTCGTACAAACTTGTACGACCTCACTCGTACGATTTGTCTAAACCCCAGTGATGGGTAGGTTTAGTGGTGGGGTTAGGTGTAGGTCATTCATACAAATTCATATGAATTGGCAACTTGTAAAATTTGTATGATTTAGCAAAAATCGTATGAATTAGTACGAGTGAGGTTGTACGAATTTTTACGAATTAGCCCCCTTGTAAAATATGTACGAATTGCTGTGAGATCAGGCTGTAATATCCATTGTCTCCTTAACAGCAATGAATTTAATTTGAAAGCAAATGGAAAATGCTGAGGAACACAGATGTCTGATTTCTCCAACGAATGGAAATTAAATGTTTTGAACCCAAATGACTGTATTGTCAAAAACGATTTAAACATTCTCCAAAACATCGCAAATTTGAATCTTGAAATATCATGGTCTTTGACATCATGTTCATTCTGCCGGATGGCTGTATGAACTCTGCATAGATCTTTTGAGTTGTTTGAAAGTGCTGAGATGCACCAAGGGTGTACAGTGCCATCTGTCAAGACAAATTAGCTGTTGCTCTTCACTGGAAAGCTGAGATGTGTCAAACAAGGGGAGAAACACTTGCTTTCAATGATTGACGTGGAGTGATCCCACACTACATCAGCGAAATCCACCACTTTTATCTTATTTCCAAATGTCTGACAAGGCAAACTGGAAGATTTCAGCCACAGGCCAGTGCTCAGGCACAGAGCAACAGGTGCTGGCTTCTCGTCTTACAGACTTTCGGCCTTTGTTGTCAAGTCAGGGCTGCACAAAAATGGTCTATGGCACTGTCAGAATATAGTTTTTTATTAACCGTCAATATTTTTCCACTTCCTGAAGATTTTGAATCATTTTCCGTAATAATTTAAAGTATATATTTATTTTATTCTGAGCAGTATAGAGCCCTTCCATAAAAATCTAACAACAAATTTGTGTTAAATTGGTTTACAATTTGCATGATTATATGTTCATTTCTGTATGCGTTCTCATTTACTTCAAGTTTTCCACATATTTTTCAACACTCATTTGTCTTGTAGTTCTTTTCAATGGTTCTGTGATTTATAAAATGAAGTGTTTATGATATTAATGATCTACAAGGTCACAAAAAGCATGCATAATAAATACAAAACTGACTAAAAATATTGTTAAACTGTTAAAATATAAGTATGTCACACTACTAGCACATCTTAACATCTGTCAACTACCTATCTACAACTTATAAATAGACTCAGACTGCAAACTTTCTAAACTTTTTTTTTGTGCTGATCATGAAGGAAAATCTATACAATGGATTTAAACATTTTCAATTTTATTACTTTTTTATTATTTATCATTAACATGCACTAATAATGCATTATTAAATTAATCAAGAATATTTAGACAATATCTGCTCAAAATGCAACTACAAGGATGCATTTTTAAATATATATTTTATTTATTACATTTTAGTTTTAAAAAAATAATATGTAGGAATATTGTATATTTGTCTGTTAAAGGATTTAAGCAGAAGCCAAAAAGGTTTTAGAACCATGAGAAACATACTATCAGTTTTACAAATTTCTCTAAATGAAATGACGATAATACGAAAAGAAAGTATAACAATCTCAATGGCAGTTTACACAATTAATTAATTAGTGACTAAATTATTTATTTTTTTAGCAAAAGGCCACCTGTGTCTCACAGGTCACTTGCTGCTTCTTTTTAATGAATTATAAAAAGTCCTCATTTCTGATTGAGAATTGTTCTGCACTATTTTTTTCTTTTCAGTGCAGCAATTCCGAAAATTCATTATAAACCATTTTACAATGGTGAATCTGTGTTTTAACATTGCAGCTGAGAAACCAAAAACACAGGAAATTCAAAACACCTTGAGTCAAGCAGAAATGCATCATTTCTTCAAAGACTGGGCCGTTTTTTTTTTTTTCTTCTGAACTCTGGGGTTCAGATTTCAATCACTGACATTACAGAGATTGTGAAAAACAAAACATGATCTTCCCTCTCACGCTGCCTGTGGCGGGCAAAGGTTAAGCCCATTTCAAACAAGCTGGTCCGAGTTTACGCATACACCCGCACACGGATCCTGAATGATAAATCTCACGACTCCCCTCCACTTGCCCCCGACAATCCCAACACTTGCCCTTAAAACACTAAAAAAGCTGCTTTGTGGGAAGTGTGCAAAGTTTGCTCCGTTGGTGGCCACCGCAATAATAAAGCTGAGAGAGGCTGCGTACTCCATAAAACCCACGGCCAGGCGAGCACAGCTTTTACATGATCACAGTTTCAGCAATGCACATGGCTTCTTTTCATGGCCAAAGCCCATCTTCTGAAAATCCGTAGGGTAATAATTTGTTAATAGCCGCACTGGTGTTTTGTAAATAAGTCCACTTATGCAGAGTCAGATCATTTACAATTTTCCATTTGGTGTGTCATACAACACATTTTCTCCTCTAAGAGTTACTCTAGGTCTAGAGTGTATGAGAGCTAGGATGAATTCAGGGGAAAACAGGAACATAAGTTTTCCGCTTGTGAAATTTAAAGCCAAGTTTGGGACCGGAGCGAACCAGAATGCATTAGACACTTTGAAATCATGCAGGAAAAACGTAAGGCCTTCTCTTGCTGGAGCTTACTTAGACCAAACATCCTGTTATGGCTACATCACCTTGCCTAATTCAGTTAACCTAAAGCAGATTTTTCTTGCAATAATTTTAAGTGCTTGTTTGACTAAATCTCTGGCATCCTTTAAGGGCCTTAAAGACCCCATGAAATCAAAACTAAAGTTTTGAGGCTTTTAGTTCATGTTTGTGATCTTGGAGGTCATAGCCCATACATACACATTTATTTGAGATTTGTCGCAAATCTCAGATGTAAAGTTCACTGTAAAATAAATAAATAAATAAATCTGAAAAATTATGGCAAAAAAAATTGCAGCTTGTGGTTGCCGGAATTTGACCGTAAAAAATATGGTAACAGCATATTAGGTTTTACAGTTTTAAGTTAAATTTACAGTTAAATATCGTAATTTCATTAGCTGAAATATGCTGAAAAGCACCAAATGCAGGTGGGGATTGGAAAGTCACATGATGAACCAAAGCCCATCACAAGACACTTTTAAATACGAAACATATATAAAAGGTGCTCAGAGTCTTTCACACAAACACTAAACATCATCATGGTGACTCATTAAACTGAAATATGCAATAAATATTAATTTAACAACATTACATGTAACATACAACCCTAATAAACATCACTGATAAGAAAAACTAAGAAACATAGTTATTTCAATGAAGAAAACATCAAATTCAAACTAAATTTGAAATGCAATGCAGGGAATTCTGGGAATGTCAGTTTACCGTTTTTCCCTGTGAATTCTAAAGGAATTTATCTTTAACGATTTTTACAGTGTTGCTCTTGTGAGATATAAAGTCAGCATCACAACATTTTGAGTTAGGGTTAGGGTTAGGGTTCTATCTGAAGTTGCTATTATGATACAGTATATAGTTAAGCGATTAAAACAAAGATAAGATTTGACACTACATTAACCAACCAAGTACATTTTAGTGTGCAGCAGAAATAAAGAAATTAGTATGCAGCAATAAACTTGAAGTCACTTGATGTGGTTTTCAGAGATAATAATATGAACTGTGGTTATTCAAGCGTACTTAAAATATCATTTTCAACAAAATGTGACTGCAAGTCACATCAGAAGGCTGTGAAAAAAAAAATATATATATAATCAAAATCACCATTGGAATATAGCAGACATATTTGCATGGGAATACTTGTAGAGGATAATTTAAACAGTGATATCAGGATTAATATTATTAGGAGACAAGATAAACAAAGCACTAAACCTATGTCAAGGGTGAAAATATACTTCATATGAATATTTGTCAAATGAACATTGTCTAAATTTTTCATATTGTGAATGTGTGAGGCACAAAGCTAATGTGACTGGTCTTTTGATTTGAGCTTGAGGAGAAACTTATTACTTTAAACATATACCTTAAGGCAAAATGCTAATTAAATTTTTCTTTGAGTGTTAACTTTGATGTGAGACTATAATAAGTATTGCAGAAGGCAAAACAAACATGTTCAAGATGCCTTGAGCATTCAGAAAACATACTTTTGAATATGCGTTTAGTATACACTTTGTTGCGTCATCCTTTATATTTCATCCTCTGCATATGGCCTTGTGGTTGTCGCGTTAATTCAACACATGTAAACAAATGTCAGTTACTATAAATGTGAAGAAAATAAAACAAATATTTACCCTTCGAAATGTGAACAAGTACAAACAGTACCCCTAATTGACACAACACAAAAACAGTTTTAACAGGAAATAATATAGATCAAGAAAAATAACCTAGGTGGTTGCTAGGTGGTTGTTTGGGTGTCGTTAGGTTCTTAGAATGTCAGCATACTGTGATGTGTTATTCCAAGTGGTTTCTATGGTATGGGTTGCTATGGTTTCTGTTGGGGGTGATTAGGGTGGCAGTAGATGCTGCTAAAATTTGTTTAAGTGGTTGCTAGAGTGTTACTAGATTGTTTTTTGTTTTTTTAAGGTGGTGCTATAATATTCTGGGTGATCGCTAGGGCGTTACTATGTGGTTGTTATAGTGTTCTGGGTGTTTGCCAAAGCATTGCTAGGTTGTTACCAGATTGTTCTTGGTGCAAAGTGTTTGTTATGCGCACTCTGCCAAAGTCGATGCTAGGCATTTGATACAGTGTTTGAGGTGGTTGCTAGGGTTGTAACTTTGGTGTTTTGGGTGGTTTCTATGGTGTTGCAGCACATTGCTTAACAGTTGTTTCAGGTGTTTTCTAGGGTATTGCATATAGGTTGCTTTGGTGACTGTTAAGGCATGCTAGATGGTCGCTAAGGTGTTCTCATTGTTTGCTAGCATGTTGCTAGGTTGTTACTGTGTTGTTCTTGGTGCAGAGAAGTTCTGATGGTTTGGTAGGTACAGGAAGTTGTTTCCAGGATGTGCATGTGGTATTTAAGGTTGTTTATGGGGAACTGCTAATTAATAGCTAAGGCATTGTGGGTGGTTGATGGTATGTTCATAGGTTGTTTCTATCACGCAAACCACCATTATCTTTCTGCTTCCGAGCCGATTTGCTTGTGAAGAAGACTGGAGAAGAAAAACCTACCTGCTGTAAAATAACCCATGACCGGCGTGTTCTGCACTTCAGTGGAGAAGGCTGCACTGGAGCTGTGTGGCGGTCCTCTCCTTGGCAGTCCCGGTCCACTAAAAGAGCAAATTCTAACAGCTACACGGTTGTCGAGCATGTCCTCCGGGATGTCGTTCCGACTGTGTGCTTCTGTGTGCGGAAGTTTCCTCACATGGCGCCATGGCTCACTCCGGATAGGAGTTTCCCCGGAGTGTCGCCGCCTTTTCAGCCCATGGTCGGACCCTGTGTTCTTACAGGCCAGAGTGTCTCTAGGACAGGTGTCCAGGCAGATGCAGATGCCTCTCTGATGGGTTGTGGCGCTGTGTGCAATGGGCAAGCAGCTTTAGGCTCCTGGATGGGACCCCGACTGCTGTGGCATATCAGTTGCCTCGAGTTGCTGGTGGTACTGCTTGCCCTGCGCCGGTTTCGGCCAATGTTGCGGGACAAGAATGTATTGGTCCAGTCCGACAACATCGCAACGGTAGTGTATATCAACAGACAAGGTGGTCTACGCTCTCTGCGTCTGTCGCAAAATGCCCGCCATCTCCTCCTGTGGAGTCACTCGCGGTTGAAATCAGCTCACCCTTCCTGGAGAATGGAGACTCCATCCTGGGACGATCCAGCTCATCTGGAGTAGATTCGGGGAGGCTCAGGTAGGCCTGTTTGCCTCCCAGGAGTCCTCCCATTGCCAGTTGTTTTATTCCCTGACCGAGGCCCCCCTCGGCACGGATGCACTGGCACACAGCTGGCCCCGGGCCTTTCTCAAGTATGCCTTTTCCCCAGTGAGCCTCCTTGCACAGACCCTGTGCAAGATCAGGGAGGACCAGGAGTAGGGATGGGTACCAAAACTTGGTACTTAACCAGTACCGGTGCTAAATTATAAAAGACAGAAGGAACGATAAGGTCTGACGTTAACGGTTCTGCTATATCGGTACTGCAGGAAAAAAAAAACATTTTCTATCTGTTGCTAAATAATCGTTACCTAGCATATTTTAACCTTTTCTAATTTGCGATAATATTAAATACATTATTGGCAATCTCATGCGCGAAATGTCCGTCTGTTCCGCACATAGGTTCAATTACAGAGCTCGCGCTCACACAACACCAAAGCTCGCGCTTAATAGAGTGACAGTGGCGGAGAGAACCGAACGATCTAAAGCAGTGTTTTTCAATTGGTTTGGCCTTGGGACCCACCGTGTCCCATGGTCATCAAGCTGCGACCCACTATGTATAGTTAGAGAATAAAAACAAAGCAAATTTATGCGCAACGAACACGGCATAACATCTGGCAGGACAGGATAGTTTGCTTTTCTGAGGTGAGAGACTTTTTATTTCATAACCAGTTACGAAAATAATGATAGATAATGTCACTGACAATAAACCAATCAACATCTCATCTGACCGCAGACACTGAATCGGGACAGTTCGTTTTTACTTATTAAACTGCATTTGACAGAAGAACGGCTTTCATGCACTTCTTTTAAAATAAAAATCTCGCATAAGAAAACATTTATAATTACTTAAGCTACCAGTCTTCCAAAATAACAACATAAACCTCACATAAGGTCTCTCTAAATTAGTATGTTATAATAATGTTAAATATTTAATAAACACACATTTTGGTTACATTAAAAATAGTCATATAAATATTTAGAGTATTTTTTTCTGCAGTAGCCTAAATAAATTTTAAACACTAAAAATGCCTTCACAGTACTGCATTTAAAAATAGATGGATAATAATAAACTATAATAAAGAAATAAAGCAGAGCTTACCCAAAAATTTATTTGTACTGATGAAATACATTCACTTTATTTATGTACATTGCAAGAGATTGAGATCCAGAGATTGCGTCCCGATCTCTGGAACCTACACGTTTGGTTTCTGGACGGGACTCGGTAGACCTCTCTGGCCTTACCCAGGCCGTGGTGGACACCATCACTCAGGCTAGAGCCCCCTCTACAAGACAGGCCTATGCTCTGAGGTGGGGTCTTTTCACTGACTGGTGCTCCTCTCGCCGAGAGGACCCACAAAGATTCTCGGTTGGGGTGGTGCTTTCCTTCCTCCAGGAGAAGTTGGAACGGAGGCTGTCCCCTTCCACTTTGAAAGTTTACGTCGCTGCCATCGCAGCATACCATGATCTGGTAGACGGGCTTTCTCTAGGGAGACACCACCTGATCGTCAGGCTTCATAGAGGGGCGAGACTGCACCTAATCCCTTCTTGGGACCTCCCCGTCGTCCTTAGGGGACTACGGGGAGCTCCCTTTGAGCCGCTGGACTCAGTTGAGCTAAGGTTTTTGTCTTTAAAAACCTCGCTGCTGGTCGCGGTCACCTCCGTGAAGAGGATGGGAGACCTGCGCGCATTTTTGGTCAGTGATTCGTGCCTCAAATTCGGTCCGGTTTACTCTCACGTTTTCCTGAGACCCAGACCCGGTTATGCGCCAAAAGTTCCCACCACACCCTTTCAGGATCAGATGGAGAACTTGCAAGTGCTGCCTGCGGAGGAGGCAGCCCGACCCTTGAATTGCTGTGTCCCATACGCGCATTGCGCCTTTACGTGGAACGCGCTCAGGAATGCTGTCTCCAAGCAGAGGTTGGCCCATTGGCTGGTTGATGCCATCACCACGGCCTATCAGGCCCTCTCTAGCAGACTGCAGAGCTGCGGATTGGGCGACACCCAACACCTTTGCTAAGTTTTACAATCTTCACATTGACCACGTGTCCTCCCGTGTTTTGGGTAACATCAGGTAATTCCGGGAGGCCGGGAGGGTGTCGGCTTGCAGGGCAATTCCACTGGATCCGAGCGTTTCGTCCATTTGTTCCGAAGGATTCATCTGGTCCTCCATTGCCCCTTAGTTCTGGCTAGCGGAGTACCTTGAACTATGTCCGATGGAGGTCTCCTTCCCCTCCCGTCGGTCCTGGCATTTTGTTCAATGTTTTTTTGCAACCATGTCCCCTTCCATTATAGAAAAGCTTTCCGCACAGTCCTCTGTGCGCTCCGCCCCCAACCTTTCCCTGCTGGGTCCGCTTGCTGACTCCCAGGGTGTTGGGAAGGTTAAGTTGGAGACTTCCATTTGATCTGAAGCGCCATTCTTCAGCTTGCCAGCATTTGGGCCTCTTACGTGACGCAGTTCTGGCTGTGGCGTTTTTCATAGGGACCCCATGATGTCAGTAAATGATATAAAGTCATAGTGACTGACTGAAAGGGAACGTCTCGGTTACGTAGGTAACCCTCGTTCCTTGAAGGAGGGAACGGAAACGTTACGTCCCTCCTGCCACACGCCGGTCTGCGCTGGGCAGTCGGTTGCGATCAGCTCCTCAGCAGGAAGCTAATGGTGGTTTGCGCACCGCCATCTTATATACCCGGATGTCCAGGGAGTGGCTTCGCAATCAAAATCCACGGGCCAATCCCATTGCCGTTTTCTCCAAAAGTCAGAGTCGATTGGTCTCCCAGGCAGGACCTGATGATGTCAGTCAATGACATAACGTCTCCGTTCCTTCCTTCAGGGAACGAGGGTTACCTACATAACTGAGACGTTTTTGGGTGTTCACTGTTTTGTATATTATTGCTAGACTTTTGCTAAGGTGTTCTGCAGTTATAAAGAAGGTTCAATGTTTAATAACCCAAAATGTCATACAAAAGAGTGAGTTTGCAATCAAAAGAATTAATACAGTGTGTTAATACCTTGTTAAGCTGTTTGCAGGTGGTTAATATGCCTTATTTTTTTAGAATTGTAACTTAATTTGCTGTTGCTTTATTGGTTTATCAGTTGCAACAAATCTCTACATTTGTGATTGTGTTGTAGAAAATCTGCTTGGTTTCCTCTGACCCGGCCAACCACAATGAAAACCCTTCTAGCCGTGGTGCGACATCTGTGACTTTGTAGTGATGGGGTGAGTGCAGGCATGTAAGTGAAGTGAAATGTGTTTGAGTATGTGTGAACATGTGGCAGAGAGGCAAACGTGGGCCACACACACTGCTGGTCCTGTGCACTACAGCGATCAGACAAGTCAGCTATTCTTGGACATACTTGATACTGCGAGCAGGAGCTGGTCTCCAGGCAGAGCTCTGCAGATTCATATCAGTTCTGACCAAGCAGCTAATGCTGTAAATTCCTCACATTTGTCTTTTACTATTTTTTCATCACATTCCTGACACTGTTTATGAATTACACTAATGCATAAAAATGCATTAATGCAAAGAATAAAGGTGTATATGATTGAAGTGAATGGGGCCAAAATTTACTTGAGAAACAAAATTAAAAAAAAAATTACTAAAATTAAGCAAATTCTTTCTTAAAAACAATTAACAATATCTACCAATGGAGACAAAAAAAAAAAAATAATAATAATATTGTAATACTGGGATTTGTACCACTGGTATAAGCATAATTTTGCTTCTTACTTCAATCCATCTTGATATAAGAATGTTTAGATAACTGTAGAGGAAAACAACATAGAAATACTAAGTAAAAATCATTTTTGTTTGTTTGTTTGTTTGTGTGTATGTATTTTTTAGTTTGTTGTAGCTTTCGTGGTTCATATTGCCATGGCAGTGAAGTTGTAAAATTGGATAAAATTAGATATTATCCTAATTTTACACAGAAAAGGTGAGTGAGTGAGGTGATTTTTTTTTTTTTTTTTTGCACAAAAATAAATCTTGGGAATACAATTCCCATTTATTGTAATTGTATTAAATAGAGCTAACAGTACTTTCTTTGATTTTACCTTTCAAAGTCATGTGGGTTTGGAACAGCATGAAGTTGAGTGGGAAATGATGACAGAATTTTCACTTTTGCTGAAATATTCTTTATATATTTGAAGAATATGTTATGGTGATATTCTCTAAAATTCCCTGAGGAAGTCTTTTGGCTCTTAGAGAAAAAAACAGTGCACTTCAAACATTTGGGGGAATCGAGAAGACAAAAAAAAAAGAACAGAGAGGTTCAGAAAAAAGCCATTTTCTTCTCTTGTTTTAAATGCATGCACATGTATTTAATATATTTGATTACATTAGCATTTCTCCTACACTTGTTGTTGTGGGCCAGAGCCCACCAGCTAGATCTTTACCCCTGGCGATTGTAACGTGCAAAGCAGAACTTGGAAAGTTGCTGGTATTCTTCTGCATGTTCAGAAGACCATGTAACACTCACACTCTCACTGAATCACACACATATACACACAAAGACCAAGTCATTGTAGGCGTACTCCCAATGCCAAGGCAAAAAGAAAAAAAAAAAAAAAAGGCTAAATCATTTTGTTTTTCTTTTTTAAACACATAAGACCTTAGAAAATTTCACAATAACTTATAAAAAGTTTTTACTGTTTTACCTAATTTTTACTCTTAATACCCCAAAATTCCCAGTATGTTGTATCTGCATTGTTATACAGTTATACAGTATTTTGATTAAAAAATTACAAGGTTCAGAAAAAAATGCAGGGACGAATTGTTTACAATAATATTAATAGACAGAGTGCAATTCTGTTTAAAACAAGAATAAATATTTGTAAGATAAGTAGTAAACTTATCTTGTTTAAAGGTTATTTAGACATTTTACTGGGAAACATCTTAATCATCATCAACACATGTTGTGGTTTTTACACTAACAAATATTAACTGTGAACAATTTAGTATAATATTTTTCCAATATTTGGTGTCTGCATTTTTACACAAAGAATATTGAGTTAGCTTGGCAACATACCAACAGCAAACTCTATTGGCATCAATAGCAAGGCACATGTATCATAAAAAGTGCTACTGGAATGAGTTGCCGATGTAGAATTTTACATCAGTAAGTTATGAAGTTCAATGCTGGTTCCAGGCTTAGAATGTAGCTCTCTGTGTAGGCAATAGACAGTAAAAACAGCTCACTGGGTTTGGAACAGAGCCATAGCCAGTTTTAGACCACGGTTGTCCAACTCTCATGTAGCCACAGACAATTAATCCTTTTAAAGCATCTATTTAAAATTCTCATTTGTCACCAGACTTCTCAAACTGAATTTAGCTTAATTGCAACTGCCATAAACAAGCAGTTTTTGAACTGATATGCAATTGCATTAAATTATGCAAAATCACAAGCAAGCTTGAACTTAAGATAAGTTGCTCAATAGGTTTTTTCAAACCCAGGAGGATTTTTGGAGGAAATGGCCTAAGTGATGTTTAATGTGTTTGAAAAACACATTATCTTGGCAAATGTGGTTTAAGCCCAGTCGCTATCCGCTGAGAAATCCTAACTGTTCTCACAGTTGCATATACTGTATTCATGCTGCTAAAGTCTTTAAAGCACTGTCAAAATGATCGGAAATGATAGGGCAAAATCTGTGAAATTGCTTAATGATCACATTTTAATGTTTGTTGTCAGTGTAAAATATTATTTTACATCGTATTTTGGTCAGGGCCATACAAATTTTCTTTGGAAGCAAAATTAGCATAAATGGAACTGGGTAAAAGACAGGAATCAAAAGGAAGGAAGGAAGGAATTTGACATAGTCCAGAGAATATGTTATCCTGAACATGATCCCTGCTCTCTTTGAGGTGAAAATATGTTTGAAACTCATAGAAATTCACAAGGAGGAAATACTTTTCAGTGCACATCGTCTTCAGCCGAACTAGTGTTGATGGATATCTACGATTTAGCAATGCAAACTTTACGTGTTGCGCGACTAACGTGATGACTTAAATGTGTAAACACACCCGAGTGTCTTGTTGACGTCCACACACTAGCACACCAGGGTTGTGCTGAAAAAATGTTTCGTCGGGCTCACAGAGAGGTAGAATTATTATCATTTGTTGAAGAAAAATTGTCATTTTTTAATGTCAAAATGCAAGAGTTAACAAATGTGCTTCTCGCCCTTCAGAGCTAAACACAAGACAATACACAGCTTCTTGGAATGCAGCAATGCAAACTTTATATGTTGTGTGACTCGTAGGTGGAAAATACTTCTCAATGCATGTCTTCTTCAGCCATGAAAACATAAAAAACTAGCATTGATGGATAGCTCTAATTTAGCAATGCTAACTTTGCGTGTTGTACAACAATTTTGATGACTTAAATGTTAAAGAAACTGGAGCACCTTCTTGACGTCTACATTAGCGGTGTGTTGAAATAAAGTTACTGTAGCATGGCCTCACTGAGGGAGTTACACAACATTAGCATTAGTATCATTTGTCGACATAAAAATGGAAAGTAAAACAACAATTTGTCTTCAAGATGGCGAGAGTTAATTTGTTCATGTTTTAGCCTTTAGAGTTAAACACGGAAAAGACATTATACTAGATACGGGAACGTGGCAGTGCAAACTACACATATTGCATGACTCGCTTATGCTCATGAGATAGGAAGTGCTTTACAATGCATGTCTTCTTCAGCCGTAAAAACATCTAAAACTAGCGTTGATGGATATCTACGATTTAGCAATGCTAACTTTATGCGTTGTACGACAAACATGATGACTTAAACGCATACACAACTAGAAGTGTCACACTTCAGAGTTCAATGTAATTTGCAAACTGAGTATATTGTTTGCATCTGCACTAGCAATCAGAATTTGTCAATTCATAGCTAACCTTCAACATTAGTTTAATATGTTTTTGTCACTGAAGAAAACATGTCAACGAGTCACGCAACGTACATTGGTTTTGCCACATTCCCAGAAGCTGTGTATTGGGGCACACAATGTGCATAAATGAAGCATAAACTCTCACAGTCTTGAATAAAAATGTTGAATTTTAATTTCCACTTTGCTAACTAGTTTCGCAACTATCATGATAAACTGTGTGTAAACCAACATGTCTTTTTGTTGTCTGAAGTAGTGAACTAGTACACTAGCGATGTGCTGAAATAAAGTTTGCATAGCCTCACTGGGGGGCAGTACACAACATTACCATTAGCATCATTTCTCGACATAGACTAGAAAGTAAAACTTGACCAGTTGTCTTCAAAACGGCATGATTCATGCATATTTCGTCATTCAGAGTTAAAGGCAATTTACAGCTTCCAACAAACATAATTTGTCATGCAAGTCTTCTTTAGTCATGAAAATATCCAGCCCAGTCTCATGGCAATTCGTACATATTTTATGAGGTGGCTAATTTGTGCAAATTCACACGACCTCACTCGTACGAATTCATACTAATTTAGCTAAATTGTACGTATTTTATGAGTTGCCAATTCGTATGAATTTGTACAAATGACCTATACTTAACCCCGCCCCTAAACCTACCCGTCACTGGGGTTTAGACAAATTGTACAAAATCGCACAAGTGAGGTCGTATGAATTTGTACAAATTAGCACAAATTTTCCACCTCGTACAAATAAATATGAATTGGTTGTGATATCTCAAACTAACACTGATGGATTTAGCAAACTATTGACTAACATGACGTCTTGAATGTGTAAACAAACATAAGTGTGTAGTTGACATCTACACCAGCACACTACCAATATGCTGAAATAAAATGTCCACAACAGTGGTGATTACACATTATTAGCATTAGCATCAGTTTTCAACGCAAAAAAAAGGAAGTAAAACTAATTTTTTCAAGATGTCGACAGCTAATTTGTTAAAAGAGCTTAATCCATCTTTCTTGCATGCAGCATGGTAAACTCTACATATTGCACAAATCGTACATATTTTTAAGATAACGAATAATTTATGTTTTCTTCAGCTGTGAAAATGTCTAAAAGTAGCATTGATGGATAACTACAATTTAGCGATACCAACTTTGCATTACATGACTACGTGTAAACAAACTGGAGTGTCTTCTTGTTGTCCACACTAGTGCATTAGCACATTAGCAATGTGCTGAAATAAAGTTTTCATGGCCTCATTTATAAAACATTAGCATCATTTGTCGGCATAAACTAGTAAGTAAAACTTGCCTGATTCATTCCATGATGGAATGAGCTAAACGCACATTTCGCCATTCAGAGTTAAACATAGAATTATAGATAATAATGAAGGTAAAGCTTCTAGGAATGCAGCAATGCAAACTTCACATTTCGTACTAATAGACTCTCACGAGCCAGGAAATATTTTTTAATGCACGTCTTCTTCAGCCATGAGAAACATCTTAAACTAGCGATGATGGATAACTATGCTTTAGAAATACTAACTTTACGTGTTGCATGACTAGCATGTGAGTGTCTTGTTGACATCCGCACTAGCGAAGTGCTGAAATAAAATTTCCACGGCCTTACGGAGGGGGTTACACAACATTAGCATCATTTGTCGACAATAAAAATGGAAAGCAAAACTCAACCATTTGTCTTCAAGATGGAGAGAGTTAATTCATGTGCGTTTCGGACTTAAACGCGGAAAAGACAATATACAGCTGCTGGGAATGCTGGGAAGCTACGAGATGAATATATCACCGCACTCCCAGAATCGTTCGGTGCTTGAAAACCGTTTGATCTTTCAATGAACAAGCAGGCCCGAAAAAAAAAGATCCCAAAGCCCAACGTCATTAAATCTTTGGCGGTTTATTTGTGTAAGCGCTGGAGCTCGAGGAGCGCTGGGGTTGTAGGGGTGGTCTACAGCCCATTTGTTCCTGCTCAGCATTACCGGTGCTGGAATCCATTTCTAGTCTAGAGCGGTGGATGAGGGGGGTTGGAGGGGCCCTCTGAAGGCTTTGGAGGCAATGGCTTGGGACCCCTCTGGGTTACTGAGAGGGAACATTTGGATGCAGCTGTTTTTCAGTGGTCTAAATGGAGACGTTGTGCTGCCGCCCTTGTCTCATTCTTTCACTTTGCTGGAGAGCCATGTTTCAATAACACAAGTGATATCCCCGCAAGCTGCCTGAGCCCTAGACTGGAATTCGTCTTACACTTGAGCACAAGTCAATCTGAAGTGTCAAAACCGGTCTTAATTTAAGACCCAAGAGCCCTCTGCTAATGATTCAGCTATGCTTACCACTCAATTATCTTCCTGATGATTTTTCAACACCTAAATATCCCGTGAGAAAAGCTCAGGGAATTATTTTCCCAAGCATTCACTTTTAGTAGATTTTCTTTTCTTTTCTTTTCTTTTTTTTTTTTTTTTTGTTTGAGCAATGCTCTCCAATATCAGCTTGAAAAGTGCCATACTGCAAAACAATAACTACAACAACAGAATACAGCTGTGTTGTTTTGAATGAAATCTTTAAGTAAATGAATATCAAGTGTCAGATAATTAGAACTATTTGTAGAATTATTTTCTTAAAATAAATCTTATCAACATAAATACACTACTTCATGATTTTTCAACACTTAAATATCTCGTGTGAAAATTATTTTCCAATCTTTCCTTTTTTTATTTATTTATTACTAATTTTTACCCCATTGGCAAGTTCCCCCTTATACTCTCTGCATTTTCTTATCATTACATAGTTGCACTTTTATTTTATCTCATTCTTTGCTTTACAACCAATTTTTCAGGTCAGGTCAACCCCTTCTTCTAAGGAACTGGTCAAGGAAGAAAAGCACTGCCAAGGGGAAATTGTTGGGAATGTGAGTCCATATGAATTCAAATAGACTTGAAATAGTTTTAGACAGCTTTGACCTCAGCAAATATGATGAAAACGAGTTCCTTCTGTAGAGACAATGTGGAACAGGGATAGATGAAGTTCCAAAACACTATTACACAATCATTGACAAGTTGTACTGGTTGAGCTGTACTGAACACCCATTAATCTGAAACACTGAATCAAAATTTCCAGTGAAGGACCTCCAGCAGGGTATTCAACTACTCTAATAAGCTATGAGCTAAATTATGGAGCACGTTTGAAGGTTATGTTTTGAACTTTTCTGAAGCTTGTGAGAAAAAAGTGTCTGAAGAGAAAATCTGAAAATACTTTTAAACAGCTGAAATATGATTTAGACTGTAGGGAATATGTTACAAATAATTACACTCCCAAAAGCCTACTGGACAACATTATCAGTGACATTTTGAATTAGGAGGGTGTACATACTCTGACAAATTATGACATTCAGCTGCTTTCTGTGATTAATTACATTTGATTCTTTATCTCTGTGGTTACTTCCCAAGATATCTCGAACTAGATGTATTCTAATGTTCAGGAATATTCTGTCCTGTGAAATGAGATAACCTCTGTTAATTGTTTATTATCAGTGCCAAATGATTTTCTTTAGTGTGTTTAAGTAGCCAACTTTTTTGCTTTTACTTTACTGCATTCCAAAACATAATGTTTTGCTTTCATGTGACTACGTTGTTTTGAAATGAAGAAATCAAAAAACAAAAATGTAAAAAATTTTGAAATGTTAATTGCAACATGTGAGCTCAGATTTTTAAAAAAAAGTAAAAATTGAAAGATGTTACTTTACAATTGCAATCTAAATTTGCAGTTCTGAAAAAAAGTCAGACTTGCAAAATATAAACTTTATATTGAGAACTTTTAATGCAACATAAACTTTGAATTCTGAAAAAAAAAAAAAAAATTGCAAAATGTAAATGATGTTAAGTTTCGGGAGGATCATGCACGAATGATTAACTACAGCTGCCGCCGATCTCCCTATTACCTGATTATCCTATCAGAGCCTCAAGGTTCTCCTTTAAATACTCCAAACTTCTTTGCATCCCTCTGCCGCCCCTTACACCACCACGTCAATTTATCAGTTTCTACATCTAATATCTCATTTCTAACCTCAGCAACTAAACGCCCATGACCATTCCGCACAGCCAGAAGCTCTTCTCATTTCATTTCCTCCCGGGGGGCACGCAGGGACCAGGCCGGGCTCCGGGCTCTGCCCAATCCTCGCCTCCTAGGAGTAAAAACCCTAAGGCTCGGGGCCCGCTGATCTCCCAGCCTGCTCCCCGGACAGCGCGCCAAACATGCTTACTGTATTTATTATCAATGAGGAAGTGGGAACTCGTGAATCTCAGAATTCTGAGAAAAAAAAGACGCTGACCTCCAACTGCAAAATAATCTTCAAGTCAGAATTGCAAAATCGAAATTCACAACAAATTTATTCATATATACAGATTAGATAAGATTGATAGATTTTTGTGGTAGAAACAAGCTTCCATGGACCCTTTTCACAAGACTGTGATGACACTTTTTAATGGTCATCAGCATCGTAAATCCTCAAGTTTTTCATATTTGTATTTTTTTCCCATGTATGTACATTTATAACACCATTCTTTGTATTGTATTACCTTTGCATCAAATTACAAAAAAAAAAATAAAAACTAGTTAACACTAATGTTAACTAGTGTTGACATATTGGAGTATGTTTTTAATGCAGCATCTATGGGAGGGACAGTAAATTTAACATTCTCTCTTCTGACTGCCGTTATCAGTAAAAAAAAAATAAATAAATGTTTTCCTTTTATTGTAAGTCATGAAAACATTATCATAGAGTTTTTCTTCTGCTATTTGAGCAAATTGGAATGCAAAAAATATATTCATGGTACTGTCCCATTGCTCTTCAAGTTAACCCAACTATGACGACTTCTGCTGCTGAGAAACCCGGAAATGTGAAAAGGATCCATTGTGAATTGTTAGTCTGCATCCAGTATGTCCAAAGGCTCATCTATTTACGCTCATTACAAATGCTTGAAAGCTGATGTCTAGTTAATGACTTATAATAATTCATAATAAGGTCAGACCTTTTCAAGCTCTGTCTTGTCTGTTACTGGATCTTCAGAAGCCTGTTTTAAACTAAAATGTTTTTCAAACTGCAATAACTAAATTCTAAGTACTTCATTCATTTGATACCAAATTGCATACAAATACAACATTAAAAAGCACTTTGTACTTTTACTGGAGAAACCTTTCATCAAAGCATCTGTATTGTAACTCAAGTTTATGATTTGTATATTTCTTCTACCAAAGCTAGTAATTCCCTTCCGAACCAAGGGATGGTAATAAATATCCTTGAATTTCTAAAACCAAGAGGAATTTTTATTGAAGATATCAGTTTCACTGTATGGGACCATATACTTTTTTGTCCAAGGGGACATAAAGAGTATTTCAGAAGCCCATGAAAGCCCTTTGTCAACAGCAGATAGTTTTCCTATGAGACAAGGGTGAGTAAATAAAGACATAATAATGACATAATTTCCATTTTTAGGTGAACTGCTTCTTTAAGGCACTGTGTTATTGTGGTTCCATCATATCCCACAGTGCTCCAGCTCCCCCTCTCTCTCAGTCATCTTTCTACCTCAGGTTTCTTCTTTCTCTTTCTCTATCGCTAGCTCCTGCCCCACGATCACATGTGGAGCTGATTAATGAAATTAATACAGTGCAGCTCTCTGGTTTGGAGATTTCTGGCAAGCCCGCTCTGTTTGTTTCCAGACGTCGATCCCCTAGTGGCCACTTTAAATTGAAGTTCTGCATGTTATAGAGCAGAATTCAATGTGCTGGTGAAATATATCTCAGTAAATTTGACTGGAGCCCCAAGCTCGATTCAGGCACCAGAGAGCCAGGCGCAGTTAAAACAAGTGACCTTTTAGTGTCAATGACATTTGTTGGTTATTTGTTAGTTAGCGGATGTTTTTTTTTTTTTCCAAAGGGAATTTCAGTACACTTGTTATACAGACAATCTGCCCAGAGCTAGCTGGGGTTAACTGCCTCGCTCAAGGGAACAGCGGTGCAGACACAATTCGGAAGCTAGTGTTATTGACGAGTTAAACAGGGCTCTGTCTCTGCTTTAAACGAACACCAAAATCAGAAATTGTGTCATTATTCACTCTCACTCGCATGTCGTCCAAACCAATGTGAGTTTCTTCTATGAAACATGAAAGATTGATTTTTGAATTGATTTATGAATTTAAATGTTACAATCTGACATGGATTGATTCCATTTCAGACAGTGCAGAGTCAAAACTAACCCTATTAAAGTAGAAAATAATTGTAGCCAAATATGTTTCAGGAGTCCATTTGAGACTCACATTCTGGTAATGCTTGTGTTTCACATTCAATCAGTTTCACAAACAATCAACAAATGCAGCCTTGGTAAGAGATTTCTTTCACAAACGTTAAAATGTCTTACTCGTTAAAACTTTTAATTTATGTAAAATAGTAGAAAAAAAACCTCAATTTACCATAATGATCCAATTTCCTCCATAAAGTAGATAACGGCAGTATTATTTAGTATAGGTATGATGATCATTTTGTGGTGCAATTGTCAAATATAAATTTTAAGTTTTGATAATGATGCTATTTTTTTTTTAACATTGAACAACTACACTAGGAAATAAATATGCATGATTAGTCAGAATTAATAACAGTTGTTTATGTTTTGCTGCAAAATTTGGAATTTTGGAAATCGGAATATTGCAGAACCCCAGTGCCGCAAACTTCAGTTGTCATTTTTGTTTGTTTGCGTTGAAATATTATAACATAAGAAATCACTCAATTACCCAACAGTCTAACTAAAATAAAAGTAAGACCCGCTTTAGAGTATTGATTCCTCACAAAAACCTTGCTGTGTGCACATTTATTTGGAAGTGAAGGCATAAACACGATAAAGCTGCTTAATAAAACATTTACATCATTAAAAGAAAAGCCATCTAAATAAATCTGAAGTGCATTTCAGAAAGATAGCAGGAAGAGCTGGACCGTTGTCACAGAATTTGAACCTAATTATCCTAAGCCTCTACCCCCTCTAAATATTAGGATCTGAGCAATCAATCATGAAACGCTTATTAGCCTAGAGCCCATCCTGCCTTTATTCTTTTGCAATTGCATGGAATTTCTGCTGGAAGAGATTGCCGCAACATTCGCGTCCCGGGCAGAATTGTTTGCAGTAAGTTTCCCACACCACAAAATGCTGCAAGATGTTGGAAATGTCATCACCTTTTCAAGTTCCTCTCCCACAACCTACTTTTTCAAGCAGCCTCCCATGTGTAACTAATTAGCTGCAAAACTTGGGCTAATTTAATTTTACCCAATTGGTGTCCGAAGCTTCTTTTTTTTCCACCATGCTATAAAGTTGTCATGTTCTGGGTGGATCTCCAAAGCCTCATTGCGAACTGTGCATATGCTTCTGCTGTAGGAGAAGGAAAAAGGTCTTTTTGGCTTCCATAACCAACTCATTTTTTAAGTCTCGGTAGAGGAAACATGCAAACATCTGAGCTTTAACCAGATCTGAGGAAGCGGTTCTTCGTGAAAATAGCTGTCGAGGGCCTCAGGTAAGGCTTTTTCTATACTTCCATTAGTGCTGATCTTGCACTAACACCTTATTCCTCTTTATCTGTCAGAACCGCCAGATGTTGGATGCCACTGCACAGCATGAACGGGGAGCTCGCTTTGCGTCTGTTCAGCAACATGTTTGACAGGGTGAATACAACCCTGCCAAGTGTCCTGAAACTGCCTAGTAATTGGTAAAGCTCCAACACGGTATGAAGCCGTCAATTCATTCATCATCTCATACTTCCCTGTTAAACTATTTTGAAATTAAAACAGCCCCTGTAGACAAAAAACACGTGTTGTTTACTAAAAAGTGATTTTGATGTAAAATGTTGGTCAACATTCAAGGAAGGTTTTGGCATTTTGTTTAGTAATCAAACCCAGTTGAGAGGCCAGTTAAAAGACCTACATAGCAAGAATGAAATGAAGCAAAAATCCATTCAAATCTAGTTTGAAACAAATCTACAAGTCATAAGCTTAAGCTATGCAGTTTTTGCATTCATGTTTATATCATATGTTTTTGAAAACTATTATTCTAATAGTTTAAAGTTAGTGACTCTAACAATGTCATGTGGTGTAACATGCAAGTAAAGAGTAATAACATTTTCCTTAGGCCTTACAGTACATACTGTAGAAATCAACAAATTAATTATTTAAAAATAAAATGTCAACCACCACATGACATTTTATTTTTAAATAATTAATTAATTTGTTGTTTTCTAATGGTTCCAATATTATATATATATATATATATATATATATATATATATATACACATATAAAACTTTATGATAGGTCATGGCTAGCTGTTGGAGATATGCTAATGAGTTGTTATATTTGTGCCTCTAATAAATAATAATAAAATATTTTTGTGTGGCTTGTCTTCTTTATTATAATGTCAGGACAGTTGTACCACCCTGACATTTTTTATTTTATGCTTTCAAATAAATATTATTTAAAAAAAAATAATGGGGGAAGGGGTAATAAATTTATAATTTTTTACATTTCTCTATTTATTCATTTATATATTTATTCATTTATTTATTTCAGATTATTCAGGCTGGTTTGGCCTGAATAATATGAATATAATATCGTTTTGCTCAGTTACAGAGTCTGATGGAAAACATTGGGTACCAGCATCTAAAACAACATATCTCTCCTGAAATGACTACAACCAGTTGCTTTAATGTGGTTTAGCAGGTCTGACTAGCTGGCAGGTGCACAAAACCCCTTTGACCAGAAATGCAAACTGGTAGCTAGAGAACCGTTCGGTTTTACAGACGACTAATTGGAACACACATCATAATTGTGAGCGCTTACACCCATCAATCATAAATGGACCCACCAAATTTGGAAGGTCTGGCAACATGATGATTTATCGTGAAATCAAGCGAACACGATGAAACCATTTCTCAAAGCCTGCAGATGTTGTCATTGTTTAAGTCTTTGGCCTTTGGCTAATGTTAAAGCGAGGACTAGGTCTCGGCTTTCAAAGGCTTCAATTATTATCCCGTTTATCTGGATGTTTACCCCCGAATGTAGCTGTTTTCACGAGTTTTCACGAAGGTGGCTTGGCTTCCCCTGAGCTCTGGCTCTGGTCGTGCTCAACATGTGTCTCCCACATTGACCGGCGGCCATTGCATTCTGGTGTCCCGTTAGCAATTAGCTCATCTCAACAAGACGTGCTGGCAAGAGTTGAGAGGGAACAGCCGATACGCAGCTCGAGCACATCACATCCGTGTGAAGACGAGAAGAAAAGCAGCAAAACAACATAATTATCAAAAGATGTCCAATGAGTCTTCTTTGGAGCCGTTGGCGTGGGTTCCTCGTCTGTGGTGAGTTCACTTCAGCTTAAGGAAAGCAGGTTTGAAATGAAAGCGTGCCGAGCCGTCGCTGGGTTCGTAACTCAGGAGCCGAAGAGACGGGGAGTGGAGGACGGGATTGATTACAGCATTGCGTCAGATAGACTTACCGATAATCTGATGGTCTATCTGCACTCATACGTCTTCATCTATCATCCTACCTCAGGGCCGTCAGCACGGGCTCACAGATATAGCCCCTGTGCGATGTGCGGGGGCCCCTGGGGGCCGCGTCCACGCATATGTGCTCCTTAGGCTGTTTACACAAGGGTCAGACATTCATCAATCCATCAGCCACGCCATCCACTCCCCTTTAAGATGAATTGTCTCTGGACACTCATCAAAAACTCATTAATGGAGGAAAACCTTTAGAGCAGATCACTCTACCAATAAAGCACTGACCCCATATGGAAAACAGAACGAATTAAGCTTAAAAACAGCCTTGTCTATGGTATATTTTACTTATTAAACAAATAATATAATTTAAAAGAATATATGTAAGTGCTATACTTGCTATACTTTATTAATTTGCGTGTTATGACTAATCGAATAAATCGAAATATTCCATTATAAAATCTCATGTGGTGCAACCACTCCAAAACCAAATTATATATATATACTGAATATATATATCTATATATAAAGTGCTGAATGTACTGACAACTATTTATGGTTTGCTGAAACTGCACTTTAATGTGATTTCTATTGAAACTTGCGTATTTAAATATATCTGTAATGATGAAGTTGAGATTTGGTACATTTAAAATGTATTAACACTACAGTTAAAATTATAATCAAATACCTTACATGTGATTTAGTTTGTCAACATTAATATAAGTGTGCTCAAAAGTTTTAAGTCTTTTTTTGTTGTTTTTGTTTTTTGTTGTTGTTTTATTAAAGATTGCTGGGATTTGGAGGCAAATAAATATTTTTAAAAATCAACTGGTATAAAATCAGATCATTAGTAACAAAAGTAGACAGGATGGTGATAGGAAGAAATTTTACTAATATGACATCACTAATATGATGTTAAAAAAAAAAAACTATGGAAAAGAGCAGCATAAACATTCTTCAAAATGTTTCTTTTTTTTAATGAGAAAGTGTTTAAGAAAATTCCACATAAAAGGTATTATTTTATAACGTAAAACGATTTATAACAAGTATGCACATTAAAATTGTAATATATATA
>JAUMHE010000079.1:13868276-13883489 GCA_032359235.1 Enteromius mattozi
TACATATTTATATAAGGCTTTGTTGTGCTTTAAAGCTAAACGTTTGTACATTTTATTCATTAAGTACACTTTTAGGTAAAAATTTTTATTTTGAGATTGTTTTGAATTAATATTGTTTCAAAATTCACATAAAATTCAAATTAAACTGTGTAATTTATGCAGTAAAACAAATCTGAAAAGTACTTTGAAGAATCATTAATAACAAACCATATTTCACTTTGATTATTTGAATCTAAAATCATGTACTTCAAAATTAGTTCGGCCCCCAAAAACATCAATTTGCTAAAAAACTCCTTACCCTCAGGCCATTCTAGATGTAGATGAGTTTGATTCTTCATCAGATTTGGATTTGCATTTTTGGGTAAGCTATTTAAATTGCTGACAATTTGCATAAACGCCAATCATTTTGGTGGCTGCAGTCCTTCTGTAGCAACTTGTTAGCTATTTGTGTTTGCGCCGCACACAAATTTATATTTTACTGAACTTATTTTGTACAACAAAACACAAAAGTCACTTTGAGTCATGTTTACCCAAAAGTCTTCATTATAAAAGCCCATTCGAAAATCCAGAGGGAACCAACAGCGAATTAGCCTTTCCAGTTTGGCCTACAAATTCACGTCAGCTCTATTATACACAGCAGACTAAATAATAAAGAAAATAATCTGTTAGTCTGGGAAACATGTTAAAGGTTTTGGGGGAAAGTTAAAAGACACAGCAGAAATGCTGATTCCAGGAAAGCAAGGTGCCGACAAATGGCTGTTCTCGATACTTTCTAAGCCATTCTAATGATTAATGGAAAACATGAGGTTATTACTGTGGAAGTAATGAAGTACAGCGCTTGAGATCACGATTATGGCCTCATTTCCCATGCAGCTGCTCGCTAGCACAGTTTACACGTTAGCCGCCAAAATAAAAGTTCATTAGCACAGCACGAGATGGGACGCCATCGGTTTAACATCAGTCGGAGAAATTATCAAACCACTTATTCCTATGTGAGCACAGGTCACAGATGAGAAGAGATTAAACTAGGACCCAGAACAGCTGCAAGAAATGCAAAATGCTTTTTGGAATTGTTTTATTTTTTTAAATATACTTTTACTTTGTCGATGCAAATTGTTTGTTGTTGTTTCATTTTTCAGAGAAGCTTTATATAAAGCTGCCCAAAGGTACATTATGAAATTGCTAATATTTATGGTGCCATAAATATTTGCCAGTATTTGGAAGAATTTTTTTTTTTTTCTTCCAAAAAGGCAATTGGTATAACATCTGTTCAATAGTAACAAATATAGTCGGGATGGTTTCAATTTAATTTTTGAAATTAATGTAAATAAATTAAACAATTCATTATCTACGGAAAAGCATGAACATTCTTTAAAACATGTCCCTTAATGATAAAAACAGTAATTAAAAAAATTTTATGATTAAATGATGAAACAATATTTAAAAATGATAATTATTTTTAAAGTATAATATTTAAATAAAAATATATATTATGTATCATTTTTAAAATGTGTAAAAAAAACTAAATAAATATAAATCTAAATTGAATATTAAGTATCATGAGGACGTAGTGATTTGTTTATGTTTATTTAATTAATTTTTATTTTATTTAAATGTTAATTTAAGTGTTACTGTTTATTTAAAATTATTATTATTATTATTAAAAGTACTGAGGTGTAAAGCCACTTTTTTTGTCTATGTAATTTTCTTCATGATGTGCTGCAGTCATTTAAAGGCATTAACAGATTAGGAATGTAAAGCACAGTTGTGATTGGTGTGTAAAGCGCTGTGTTTGTACAGGCTTCAGCACAGAGCGCTGGTATGGCAAGCAGTGGTGAGCTTTGATCTGCATCACACACAGACAGCACCTGTTCTCTCTCTGATCGGGCAGCATCCCACCCTGAGTGACCCGTCAGGACCGATAACACAGCAGCTGCTCCACTGACCCGCGGACCTGACCCAAATCTCCCCCAAACGCCTCCAAAAGAACAGAGCACAGTCTACTGGAGTACTGAGTTTTACACCACAGTAAAATAGTAAAATTATGCATTTTGGTCTGTTCCTCAAACAGCTCTCACACCAGAAGATTTCAAATACAGTTTGGATTACTTTTATAATATATTTCTAATCCTTTTTTTTAAAGTTTGACATCTTCAGTCACAATCAGATTAAAAATAAATGCATACATATTGCAGGCTTAAAATGACATAAAGATTATAATTTAACAATTAAAAATGTGACCTGTGATTTTTGCTATCAAGTGCCAAAATTTGTTGAAAATACTGACAGGTGATCAGATTACGGCGAGGTTCAAAAGTTGTTCTAGTTTCAAAGGAAGGAGTGACCAAAGCCTAGAGAGAAAGAAACTGATGTGAGAATGAGTAACTCATCTGATGAAACCCAAAAACAGACTCACTGTACTCCTGTTTCATTCATTATGCACTCTTTTTCCTGACTCGAATCAATCCCACAAAACCAAAGAAAATCAGAATAAAGCCTGTCTTCTTGCCAAGGGTGTTGAAGAAGAGCCCAAAATCAAGTCAAATGAAGTCAAGCATTAGTCTGTGGTGAAGTTAATTGGCTTTCAGAGTATTTCCCAGCAATATTTCCCTCGGCGTCGTCGACCAAATTAACCTGCTGGATTTCTTGTATTCACGAGATCAGCCTATTTACAGCCCGGGACATTGTACTGTTGTTATTTGTCCATGTATGGTGTGTTAGAAGCAGCCGGTGGAGCTGGAAAAAATTTGCTTTCGGTGCCTGAGGAGCGTTTCCATGTCTTCTGGGAGTTGTAGGTGTAATTGCCGCTCCATTATTTTCAGTTCATAGCTCAAACCAACACGACTGAAACATCTCGAGACTATTAAAGGCTACATTTAACTTCATAAACAGCTTATCGGGGTTTCCCGGTACGAGAAGTGCTCTCAAATCTGCATGCAGACAACACTAAACCTGAGAATGTGAAGATAAAACCAATAAAACACGGGAAAACATGTCATAAAATTTTATTTACTTACTTGTTTCCTAAAAATATATTTCAATACTTACATTACACTGAATATATATATATGTATAACTTATTTATTTACTTTAGCGTTTTCATTTATGAAAAGTTTATACATCTTAAGAATACATTTGAATGCTAAGCATGAGCATATTAAACATTTTTATAAAATAGTTAAACATAAATAGTTTATTAATTTGTTTGTGTATGTGCTTTATTAATTGTTTGTTTTCTGTTTTTTTATATATATATATATATATTAATTGGTTAAATATATATATATATATATATTTTAATGCGGATATAAATGACACTAAAAGTAAAATGTTAATTAAAAAAAATAAATAGTTATGTATGTATATAATTGTATATAACTGTATATTCATGTATAACAATTATATTAATTCATTCATATTTTTATTTTTATTTTTGTTTTTTATCTTTATCTTTATATTTATTTTTTCTTAAATACACATCTTTGCTGACAGCATTATACTTGAGCATAATAAATAAATATATTATACATATAATGTAATATAATAATATAATGTAATATATACATTATATAAATTAAACAATAAGTAAATAAACAAAGAAATTACTAAAAATATCAAAAACATATAAACAAGCAAATAAATAGATAAATACATTTTACATAAATGTGTAAACAATTACAAATAAATGGGAAAAACATTGCTGTATAATATTTTGTAAACTATCTTTGTATGTGTAATGGCCGCCTCTTTATTTTGCGAGTTCATTGCTCAAAGCTGCACGACTGAAACATCTCGAAGATCATTAAAGGCTACATTTAACACTGTAAAGAGCTTATCAGGGTTTCCTGCTCTGAGAAGTGCTCAGCGATTTACCTGGCGCTGCTCATTAAGCTGGATCTTTGAGAGCAGACGGGGCTGGTTCTACTGATCGGGATCTGAGAGGGCGAGAGTTCAGGAATGCCATGCCTGGCCTCGACAGCTGAGAGAGAGAAACGCCTTTCACCCCTCCCACCCCAACCGTCCAGCTTTGTCTTTGCTCAGTCGCTCGCACAGCTCTTTCACTGCCCTCCTGCATCTGCCAGTTCCTCAATCAGCGCCTCAGCAGTTCTCTTAAAACAATTACTCGCGTCCAGTGGCCATTAGAAGGGCCATCTATCAATGAGGAAGTGGTGTACAGGACCTCACTGACACACCCAAGGGACTCAAAGCCCTTCCTGCCTCTGACCCCGACCCTCGGCGCGCGGCAGGTCATGCTATTCTCATAACGGCCCTGTTTAGATGTTTGATTTGCTTGTGTGAAATGAGCCCAATCAAAGTTGGATGGAAGCCGTTTCCACCACTGAACAAAAAATAAACACAAGGTTATTGCGACTTTTATCTCATAATTCTGGCTTATTTTCTCAGAATTGTGAGATATGAAATCGCAATTCTGAGAACATATCAGTCTTTTTTCCCGCTCAAAATTGGACTTTATAACTTGCATTTGCGAGTTTATATCACGCAGTTCTGACTTTTTGTCTCGTAATCGTGACTTTATGTCTCACAATTCTAAAAAAAAGAATTGTGAGATTGCAATAACCTGTTTTTGATTTTTTTTATTCAGTGGCAGAAACAGGCTTCTATAGGTTTGGATGATTCTGGCAGAGGCCAGTCACTCAAATCAGTTTTTGATTATTATGTAATTTAGCTAAACTGTACAGCTGAACATACAGTTTAACAACAACAACAACACCACCAATGTATTGTCAGAAAAGTCATCTGTTATCAGAAAATCAACACTATTTTGAAAACAACCAAGCTTCTGTCACACTTATGAAAAATGTAGTTCAATAACCTGTTTCCTCAGCTACTGGAACCAAAACAAACTCCTGTCCACATTAATCACTGCAGTTTTCATAATGAGAAAATTTCCACACGCTCTTATCAGCCAATATAAACAAAGATAGCAAAGACAAATCCTGCCAGAAAGCAGAAATGCATCCATTGTCTGTTTCTCTGAGGTAACTTGAGGGAGCAAACGCAGATGCAGTTTGACAGTGACGGTTCAAGAGACACAATTCTGACGGGATGGACGAGGTTAATGTAGGAATCTGTCAGGATGACCCTGAATGACACTGGACTTTTCCAAGAATAGGACGTTGTCACAGTCGAAGCATCTGACGTGTGGTTTTATTATGATTTTCTCTTTCGGTGAGCCGTAGTGGAGAAAGATGAGGTTACGAGGCCATTAAACACTTTCCCTCCACTGTAAAACAGGCCTGTTATGATTGCCTTTTGACTAAATGTTTATAACATCCTGCTTGGAAATCGTGCAAAGCTTCACATTTTTCAGTCAAATAAAATAAATAAGATGAATCCGTTTTAGGTTTAAAATACATGAATATGAAGACATCAACATACTTAGTGTACCAGTACAGGAAGAAAATCAGACAACTATCACATGTGTCTTTGTAGCTTTTGCTATTAACTTGAAGCAATTGTGATTATGCTATGATGAATTACACCATGAACAGAAAGCACAAATATCTGGACTTTAACAGCTCTGTTGAACTATTGCTCCTCAATGAAATTCAGTCACCATATGTCTATAAAAGACTTGGCAAATGCAAGTACAGTTTTTTTTTCTTCTGTGGAGGTGTACAGTTACATTACTGCATGCAGAGCAGAAGTTAACACAGTTATTAAATGTAAATAATGAGCATAGCCTAGATTGTTTTGGTTTTTTTAGTTCATGTTTAATGAATTTCTTATGAAAGACTTAATATCCGTAACCAACAAAACATCATAATAAAACTATAAACTAAATTAATTTTGTCATATCTGTTTTGTACTACTTAGTCAATGAGAATAATCTGACATTTAATAATCTCACCTAACCCTGTCTTGTCATAAAGGGTTACAATTATCTGATATTTTAAGTGACTTCTTCTTATCTTGGCTGCACAACATGAATTTTCTTGGTCGCACCACATGACAAAATTGTCATTTTTTCCAATATTTGTTTTAATGTTCATTATGATTTGTCTAGTCAAAAGTATTTGTTGTTGTTGTTGTTGTTGTTGTTGTATTATCAGTATCAGTATCATTATCAGTATTTTGAGGCACACCACTTGACACTTTAAAACCTAAATTATAATTTTGACCCATAAAGACTCAAAATTATAATTTTGACCCATAAAGGCTCAAACTATCATATAAAGTATTTCTAAAAGAATTTTCCTGAATAATTTCTGTGTAATTATTATGATTTTGCAAAATGACAAAATGTTTGTTTGTTTTTTTTTGTTTTTTTTACATTTCTTTAAAAAAATCTGGATCTTTATGCTTCTTTATGCTTTCCTCAAAAAATATCTAAATATTTTTTTTTTCATTCAGAAATTGATAACATAATAAATAAAGATAATAAATAGTAAATCTGGAATAAATAAATAAAAATTATGCTGCTTTTACTGATTAGACAGATCTTCATATCACTATTCTTCTGAATGTATCACATATTCTCCAGGGATAAACATATTGACTGCCAGGATAAAGTCTCTCTGTACTTGATCAAGACTGGATGGATGCAGATCAGGGCAAATAGACTGGTTCGCATTCATTCTAATTCCAATTCCGAATGCTTTTTCCTCAGGTTTCAGCGTAGAGCACATTTCTAACAACCCTTCAACGTGTTACTACCACAGACTTCCTCATTCTGTTTCTGGCATTCACAGAGAGAAATTTATCATGTGATATAGAGTTTCCGGTTTCACACAGTTCACTTACTTTCCTCCACATCTTATTAAATGTGAGTAATATTTCACTTTGAGTGCTAGAGTGGATTAATATTGCAGCACTAGAGGCTGATAATGTTTAAAATAGGTTAAACCTGAGGTTCCTTTTTACTAACAACTCTCATGTTTCATTTGTCTCTCAGTTTATCTCATTTGAGATCCTGCTTTTGCTATTTTTATTCACTTTATATAGATAGGCTAACTTAGTAACATTTATCATCAATGATTTGGATGGCCTGGGAGCAAAACTTGAGAAAAAGACCCTCAGTAACCAATAGCCCCACATTCTTAGAGAGGGCTACAACAAGGTCAGGGTTCAAAGGTCAAAGTAGGTAGAACGTAGCCACAGCTGTGCGCAATGAGGAGTAAATATGCTGGCCGTGTGTGACCTTTAGGAGTCAGCACTTCCCTGAGACCCTTTTCCCCCAAAACATCTGGGCTTGATTCCTGAAACAACAGGTATCAGAGGAGGAAAGACTTCCACGCTGATTGTTTGTTAGTCCTTCATTAACCTGACTCCACCCTCACCCTTTTGCCCCATCATTACACTAATGATTGACAGCCCAAAGACTCCTGTGATGAGAAGATTGCAGGGGGCCGGCACAACCAATTCGATTTTGTATCGGTAATGTGTAGCAAAGTCTCAAATCTTTGCCCAGGTAATGCTCCTAGCTAAGAGATTTTTTAACCTAATGTAGAGTTTGTAAGATTGTAAGAATGTAAGATGTTTAGGATTTTTTAACTCGAAAAAGAAGGTATGAAGGTATACACATACAGTAAACGTAAACTGCAGATTGTACAAAAACCCTTAAGATTTTATGAATTCAAAATTACTTTGCCAAAACATAAAATAGTCATGAATTGGCATGAGAGTGTGTTTGTCTCCTATAAATAACATTTTATCTTCTAGTTATAGAAAACTCCTAATGTGTTGGTGCATTGAAGGAGCCAAAAGGCATTATAGCATTATAAAAAAAGCCTATAACCACCTTAAGAACCTTGAACTTAACTTACTATGGCAATTAATTTAAATTAAAATTTAGTAAAAAAAAGAACTATGTTCAGACTTTGTAACTAATTTTCATTGGCTATAACTTGATGTATATGAAGAGAAATGACCTTGTGGAAGTACTTGATGAAAGTTTTTTTTTAATCTAGCATCATCAGTCCATGTAATTATGTAGTTTAATTTAGTTCTCTGCTAATTTAAAATGGGTAACGTAGCATTGTTGAAGCTGAGAGGGGGTGGGGTTCCAGTTCCCAGCATGCTTTGCTAGAATTATAAGGAGGCAGGAAAATCAGCTGGCATGTCGGAATCTAATGTTAGCTGTTAAGATGTCTACTAAGATGCCGTCATCTGGTCGGATTTTGAAGATTGTGTAAATGTATCGTTGGTGAAAACAATAAAAATGACATTTAAAAGAGCAGACTCAATTTCTACCTAGACTGAAAAGCTGTAGTCCCAAAATATTTGCTTGGTTAACTCTAAAGCGCACTTGCGTTTGTTCTAGATCATTACACATGATGTTATGGTGCTTTGGAAGTCTGTCTGAAATCAGTTTCCTAGGAAATGCTTTCCTAGGAAATCAGTTTCCTAGGAAATGTTTTTCAAACTGCTGCTTTATGTTTTTGTTTAAGGCTACTGTAAATGGAAATTGTTAAAAGCTTACTTACAAATACCAATTACAAGGGATTCAACTGAGTTCAGACATCTAACTTTATTGAGTTTTGCTCCTCTGTAAAGTCAGAATTACTTCGCAAAGAAGCTTCCATAGGGTAAGCTGCAGCTAAACTTCTATTTTTAAGAACATAGGGAGTCGCTGCAAAGTAATAGAGTTGAAATAAGATCAAAAAGCTGATAGACGACCTTAACCTCCACCTCCTGAGCAGGAGCCACATTGTCTCAAGACTCCCACTGACTCCTGAGCTGCTGACCAGACACACACATACATGTTACCATGGAGCAAGTTCAGACCCCATCAAACCTTGGTGGGTTTCAAGGGCGTATCATTTTGTGTGCTTCAGTATGTGTGAATGTGTTAGCAAACATCTGACTTCCTCTCTCTGCTGGTGTGGATACAGAGAACAACTTATCTCCAGTCAGATCTTCCATTTCTGTAAGCGTTATTATCATAATATATTTTATTTATCAAACAACCCAGCTTGCAAGCATTCTTTCCACCACCTGTTAGCGATGCACTTTCCATGCCACTGAATGCAAATGAGGCTGCAGCCCTGTTAATAATTGAGCCAAGAGGGGCATCTTCAAAGTGTATGCAGCAGATGTCTCCAGTCCCCAGGGAGCCTAACATGAAGAAATTGATAAATAAAGAAGGCTTATGGAAATACAGATGGATGCGACCAAGAAGAAACAGGGGGCAGAGATGCCGATTAATTCCTGCTGACATGACTGTACACATGACTACGGTAAGAAGGAAGTCCTACACATAAAGGAGCTGTAGAGATAACATTTGAGATGCCTTGATCACCACAAGGGCTCTTTACTGTAATTAAGCATTTCACAAATCCGTCAGGCATCAGGAAACACTTGTTAATGGCTTCTCAAAAGGCTGAGGTGTCAACATAGCAAATTAGCATGCTGTACCTTTTAAAAAAAAAGTTGCTATATGGAATCATTTTAACATCAAACGTTTTCGAGATGTCAAGCATAGCAGCTGTTGATCAAAGCTTGAACACAAGCATATTTGCCCACACGCAAAACTCCTAATTTTGTCCATTCTTACTAAATTTACTGTATTTCACCAAACAATGTTAAATGTGACCACACCTTTAGAGTAAGAAATTTAGCAAGATTTTTTAAACTATATCTGTATTGTTATCATGATAGTTATCATCATTGGTGTGAACAGGCCTTCACTTACTTGTCAAAAAATTTTAATAAATACAAAATTGTTAGTTTGTGCAGTGCAGCAAACAAGCCTGAGCTACCAGAAAATTCTATTTATTTCCCAGAAAGAATCATAAAAACAGCACTGAAGTGTGGAAAATAGCTTGCTAGTTCTCTTGATTGCAAGCTGGCTAGTATTACAAAGATTGTGAAATTGTTTGCTGAAGAGAACAAGAGAAAATGAATACCAATAGAATAGTGAATAGCACAGATCCTCAATAAATCCTGGAGACAATACCCAAACAATCCTTCAATTCACTTGGCATTTTGAGTCAAACATCTTTAAACATCTGCTCAAAAGTGAGATGCTAGCAGCGTCATGCTAACTGTTGTGGTGTACACACAAAATGCTGCATATTCTAACCAAGGCTCTGAACCGGTTCAAGGAATGAATACACAACCAGAAACGTATGAAATTTTGACATGAACAGAACCAAACCGATCTCACGGCAAATTTGTACATATTTTACGATTTTGTACAATTTGTCTAAACCCCAGTGAAGGGTAGGTTTAGGGGCGGGGTTAGGTGTAGGTCATCCGTACAAATTCGTACGACCTCACTCGTACAAATTCATTTGTTTTTTGCTAAATCGTACGTATTTCGCCAGTTCATATGAATTTGTACGGATGACCTACACCTAACCCCGCCCCTAAACCTACCCTTCACTGAAGTTTAGACAAATTGTACAAAATCGTACGAGTGAGATAGTACAAATTGGCACAATTTTTCCAACTCGTACGAATACGTACGAATTGGTCATGAGAGTGTGTTGACGAAAACAGAAACTAGTCTAAATCAAATATTTCTGAACAAAATCACATTTGAAATATGCAAATATATAGCCTATGCAAACGTGACAATGTAATGTTGTTGATGCAAGTAAAGTATGACAAAGCCTACTACATAACAGTCTAAAAGATACCAGATCTCTTTCTGTATTTTTTTTTTTTTTTGAGTAAAGAAAACGCTATACCAACAATAATAATTAATTAATAATATTATTTTTAACAATGTCTTTATTTGTATGTATGTATGTGTATATATATATATATATATATATTTTTTTTTTTTCTCTGACATCAACACCATTGAAATTCTCTGTATGCATGTGCTGTACATGTGACAGAATTTGCAGTAAAGCAGACTTTGACTTTCGATTATTATTTTTATAGGCAGGAAAAGTAAAAAAAAATTACAATAATTAACCGGTATATTTTTTTCCACTCAAACTGGTTTCAGAACGGTAATAATACAGAGGAATGCAGAAACCGTTAACATTAAAATACTGATTCTGCTCGGAGTGAACCAATGTATCCTTAACTCTGCGTGTACAACAGCAGATCTACAATATTTTCTTCTTCCTCAAGCCTTCCAGCCAGACTGTCACCCTTTCCCGCAACTACACTACACTACACTACATCCCCAAACTAAAATTTATCATCTCTAGAGATCTACTTCAGCAATTTGGTCTCAACTTTACTCCAAAAAAGTTGCTGTCTATACTCCTGAGCCAACTTGGCTGAGAAATCAAAGTGCGATTTCCTCTCCCCACATCCTGACATGGTCAGCCAGCCATAAAATATAAGAAAGAGTACTGTATACACAGAATGTGGATTCTCACTGGATTATCTTAAGTAATGCGTGTTCGAATCCAGCCGGTATCATGTCCTGATTGTTGTCTGTTTTTATTAAGTTATGCCTTTCAAACGCAAACAGTTAAATTCGCAGTGACATGCTACAACAATACCTTTGTTGATCACAAAGCAGTGAAACAGTAAATTGGCAATTAGTGACAGTCTCGTTGTAAATACGAAGCATGAGAGAGTCAATGAAATTGGCACCGCTGAGTTCTCATTAAAAAGAACTGGAAAGGAAAGTTGGAGGCTAGAACGACACTCTTGGACAATTAGATCAATATCCTGCATGTCTCCCCGATGCCAAGAGAGTGTTAATGAGCCTCAAAACAGCAAAGTAGCTCATTAAGAGCCAGGCATGGTATACAGCCATCTTAAAATAGATTTGTGAATGAAAAATATTTACTCAAATGGATCAATAATCGCAGCAGGGAGCCGCAGTTGGCAATAATAAGCCTATTCAGCAAGAATTTAATGTGCAACTAACCCAGAATTAATTCCATAAATTACATATTTAATCAAGGAAACAGGAGATTGAATAGCTGGAACATTAAATGTGACACAGCCGTGTTGCTAAGTGGTTGCTAGGCAGCTGTAGGCAGGGTGTTCCTGGTTGCTGCTATAGCAATTTTAAGGTGGTTGCTGTTAAGGCTTTCTGGATAGTTGACAGACAGTTTCTAGTCAGGTGCTAGGATGTTGCAGGGTTTTCTAAATGGTTGCTAGACACTTCTGAGGGTGTTCTGTTTGGTTGCTATGCAGTTGCAAGTCAGTTGTTGTGTTATAAGAAAAGGAGAAAGGAAAGGACGTGACGTGACGTGACATGTGGCCAGGTATGGTTTCCCATACTAGGAATTTGTGCTCTGCGTTTAACCCATCCAAGTGCACACACACAGCAGTGAGAAGTGAACAACCACGCACACACACCGTGAACACACGCCCGGAGCAGTGGGCAGCCATTGCTGCGGCACCCGGGAAGCACAGTCACTCACCACAGTCATGGTATTGAAGGTGGAGAGGACGCTGGTTATTCACTCCCCCCACCCACAATCCCTGCCGGACGATATTCGTCCCGTCGTGTACAGGCCTTAAGGCATGATAGGTATATTCTAGGGCATTAATAGGTGGTTGCTAAGGTGTTCAGATTGATGGTGTTATGAGTAGTGGTTGCTAGTGTTTTTGTGTGGTTTCTAGTCAGTCAAGTTTTGTGTTCTATGTTGTAGACCCATCAAAATTAAGTGTTATATTAGATATTAAGCAGACAGTCTACTAATACTCTAGTCACTACTAGTTGAAATGTATTTGCATACATTTTTTAGCATTGTTAGGTGGTTGCAAATGTGGTATGATTAGTTGCTTGGCACGGTGGTTGCCAGAACATGTTGGATAGTTGCTGTGTTGTTGCTAAGGTCTTCTATGTAGTCCAAGATGACTGACAAGAAGAGTTTCAAGCTGTTTGCTAGGATTTTCTAGGAGCAGTTTCCTCTTAAGTTTCTAAGATGTTCTATGTAGGGATGGGTACCGAAACTCGGTACTTAATCGGTATCGGTGCTAAATGATAAAAGACCGAAGTATCGATAAGCTCTGACCTTAACAGTTCTGTTATCGGTACTGCTATTATTGTTTATTGCTAAACAATCATTTCCTAGCATATGTTAACCTTTTCTAATTTGCAATAATATTAAAGACATTTGCCTGCACTTGTTATTAGCAATCTCAAGCGCGAAATGTCCATCTGTTTTGCACATAGGTTCAAGTACAGAGCTCGCGCACGCACAACACGAAAGCTCGCGCTTAATAGACGATGACGATGGCGGAGAGAACCGAACAATCTAAAGCAGTGTTTTTTAACTAGTTTGGCCTTAGGACCCACAGTGTCCCATGGTCATCAAGCCGTGACCCGCTATATATACATATATAAATACAGTAGTTAGAAAAGAAAAACAAAGCAAATTTATGCGCGCAACGAAAACAGCATAACATCTGGCAGCACAGGATAGTTCGCTTTTCTGAGGTGAGAGACTTTTTATTTCATAACCAGTTACGAAAATAACGCTAGATAATGTCACTGACAATAAACCGATCAACATCTCATCTGACCACAGACACTGAATCGGGACAGTTCGTTTTTACTTATTAAACTGCATTTAACAGAAGAACGGCTTTCATGCACTTTTTTTAAAATAAAAAATCTTGCATAAGAAAACATTTATAATTACTTAAGCTACAGTAGCAGTCTTCCAAAATAACAACATAAACCTCACATACGGTCTCTCTAAATTAGTATGTTATAATAATGTTAATAATTTAATAAAAAAAAAATAGTCATCTAAATATTTAATTTTTTTCCTAAATAAATTTTAAACACTAAAAATGCCTTTACAGTTGTCAGACTTTGTATTTAGTGTGCCTTGTGCTTTGCTCCTCATGTGTCCGCCCCTGCCCATGTTTGGTATTTCCCGTGTCCATGTGATTATTAGTTGATGTACTCCCAGCTGTTCCCCAGGTGTCCTTAGTTATGTCCTCATTAGTGTGTGTATTTAAGCATCTGTGTTTCTACCCTCTGTGTCAGTCTTTAAGTGTCTACCTTGCGTGTACTTTGTACCAGTTTGCTTTGATGATTAAAGTTCCTGTTTATCTGCAAGATCCGTGCCTCACGTACAATATGTGTGAGTACCAGCGTGACAGAAAGACTGACCAAAACAGAAAGGGAAGGATCTCCTTCACCAACACCAACATGATCAGCCCGGAAGAGATCCTACATCACCTCCTCAACGGGCTCACTCCTCTTCCCGCTCGGCATGAGCAACGGCCAGGAGGCCGTCCTCTGATGCTCGGCTCGCACAGAAATTGATTTGTGGTCCGATCTACCAGCACTAATCCCCACGGATTCTGATCCGCAATTTCCCGATCCAGTTCCAGAGTTACGGCCAGGGGTGCCGTTCCCGAGTCCTGTTCCAGAGTTAAGGCCAGGAGTGCCATTCCCGAGTCCAGTCCCAGAGTTTCAGCTGGTAGCACCGATTCCGAATCCAGTTCCAGAGTCTCAGCCAGGAGTGCCGATCCCAATCACCGTTTTAGAGTCTCAGCCAGGAGTGCCGATCCCGATTCCAGTCCCTAGTTTACAGCCAGAAGAGCCGATCCCGATTCCAGTCCCTAGTTTATGGCCAGGAGAGCCGATTCCAGTTCCAGAGTCTCGGCCAGGAGAGCCGATCCCGAGTCCAGTTCCTGATGTACGGCCAGGAGAGCCGATCCCGATTCCAGTTCCAGAGTCTCGGCCAGGAGAGCCGATCCCGATTCCAGTTCCTGATTCACGGCCAGGAGAGCCGATCCCGATTCCAGCCCCTAGATCACGACCAGGCGTGCCCATCCCAATCCATGTTCCAGAGTCACGGCCAGGAGTGCCGATTCCAGCCCCTAGATTACGGCCAGGAGTGCCGATCCCGATTCCAGCCCCTAGATTATGGCCAGGGGTGCCGATCCCGATTCCTGCCCCTAGGTTACAGCCAGGAGTGCCGATTCCGATCTGGGACTGGACTCGGGAATGGCACTCGACTCACCACAGCCGCAGGCAGCTCCAGATCCGCCATGGCCTTCCAAGGCTACCGATCCGCCATGGCCTCCCAGGGCTCCTGAACCACCCTGGAGACAACCAATGTCTCTGCCCCGTACAGCCTCCAGGGTGCCCAAGTTCCTGTTTATCTGCAAGATCCGTGCCTCACGTACAATATGTGTGAGTACCAGCGTGACAACAGTACTGCATTTACAAATAGATTGATAATAATAAACTAAGCTTATTAATAAATAAAGCAGAGATAATAGAAAGCAGGGAAAATTAAGATATAAAGCAGAGCTTACCTAAAAATTAATTTGTAGTGATGAAATACATTCACTTTATTTAGT
>JAUMHE010000079.1:13883589-13898260 GCA_032359235.1 Enteromius mattozi
TTAAGCTTCCACTCTATCTAATACTATTTCTAATCTATCTAAATCATGCTAGCAACATGCTAATAATGCTAGAAACATGCTAACCATGCTAAATTACATGCTAGTAACTAGCTTACCATGCTAACAACATGTTAGTAACTAGCTAATCATGCTAACAATGTGCTAGTAACTAGCTAATCATGCTAACAACATGCTGTAATCATGCTAATCATGCTATAATCATGCCAACACCATGCTAGTGACATGTTAATCGTACTAGAACATGACATGCTAGCAACTGCTAATCATCCTAGAAACATGCTAGTAACTTGTTAATCATGCTAGCAATATGCTAGTAACATGCTAATCATGCTAGTAACTTGTTAATCATGCTAGAAACATGCTAGCAACATGCTTGCTAATCATGTTAGCAATATGCTAATAACTTGCTAATCATGCTAGAAACATGCTAGCAACATGCTTCTAACTTGCTAATCATGCTAGTAACTTGCTAATCATGCTAGAAACATGCTAGTAACTTGTTAATCATGCTAACAACGTGCTAATCATATATCTATCTATCTATCTATCATCTGACTTTATAATCTATTTCTAACTCTTTCAGACTGAAAACATCAAACTTTTAAATGTAAACTGTTTTAACTTTTAAAACTTTTTTCAAACTTTCAGCTCCGGCTTTCTCAAGCCAACGTAAAGTTTGTCTCGACAAACTTTTTTATCTAGTTGTGAAATAAAAATTTATCCTTTTTTTTTTCAGAGGTGCAACTAAGCCTCTATATACATTTGGGTATGTGTCGGGGCATAATATACCTCATGTCAAGACTACTTTATAATAACTTTATTCATGATAACTACAGGCTAGTATCATATTTTTCAAAACCCATAGTTTTAGGTGAGTTTATATATTGCTTTTGGTCCGGATGGACCTGCTAATGTTATGTCTACAAGCACACAATGAGGTTATATGTCTGTTCTATTATTAGTGTGAATTAAGTAGTTCATGTTATCAAAATATAAATTAATTTAAAGACCCCCCAAAGTGTCCAGCTGGGAAATGGCTGGACTTCAATTTGCTTACTTATGGTTCTGTCTGTTTTAGAAACTAATTTAAGTTCCAGGCAACTTTTCTATTATGGAGGCCACGTTCAGTTAGCTGACCCAGAAATCCCTGCTGTAAATGAACATTATTCACTGCTGGGATACAGTGCTTTAGACCTCAATTAACTGGACTTGCTACCTGTTTTGTGGAGGCTAAATGGATTCAGAGTTTTCAATAAATTGCTTCTCGTGCTACATGTTAGTGGGAAAAAAGTATTTAGAATATACTGAGTCTTACAAAACCTGCACTGCCCTATTAAACATAGGTTGTGTTACAGTACAAACACATGGAAATCATTATGAAATCACATTTATCTCTACTCCAAATCTAGAGAGAGACAGATTATTGCAACATTCCCTTCAAAGCTTCCTTCACTCCCAACACAAATATGCACACGCACAGAGAGAAAATATATATGCATGACAAATCATGTGTTTTTCTGACATTTATAAATTATTAATAATTTTTGTAAAGTAAATTACCTAAAATTGCATGTGTGACATTAATCAAAAAAACAAAAAAACAACTCAATTCTGGTTTATTATCCATCTGTTGAATCCAAGTCACATATGGAAACATTTGAAAACAATTCTTGAATATCAGGATTAATGTGCTCACAAAAGTACTCATCTTCCAATAAATAAATAAATAATCAAATTACTTCCATTTTTTTAAACATGAAAAGCTTATTTGTTGTATCTGTAGTGAAGCTGTTTTAGTTTATGTGCTTTTTTATTAGCTTTTCAAAAACCCTGTTTAGATTTGATTTATGTAGTTAGGTAGTTGTTTAGTTAGTTAGTTAGTTAGCTAGTTAGTTTAATAACTAATAACTGATAACTTGATGTGTGTTTTAAACTAAGGAAATCTTATATTCATAAGTGGTCATCTAGAATGAATAGTAGTTGCTGACATTTATTTTCAGAGATCACTTCTAGTTTCTGTTTGTATAGATTTTGCCATGAGATTTTTTGCCAGTCTGTCAAACAGTGAATCTGTTCCTGCTTTCCTCCAACCCATCTGCAATTCCAATCGTTCCAGATCAGCCAAGCATATCCATGCAGCACCTGACAGGCCTATCTTATATGGCCAGGTAAGAGGAAGTGAGGAAAAGAGGAGAAAGTCTGCAGGTCTGGAGCTCATTATGGATTCCATCCATGGCCTTTCCCACTGAACTTCCACCTGCTGGCCCTCGGGAAACTCGTTCCGGTGCTGCTTCTGTCCATCATGCTCCAGATTTGCCTCGGTGGAACATTCAATTTCTTTTATAAGAGCACTCCAGTAGATTGGGCTGACCCATGCGATTTAGTCGAGAATCACGGCGATGTTAACTTCAAGGTTGATAGTGAGTGTGTGTGATCTTCTGGAGGACATTACAAAGTGACGGATGTCTCGCATGTTCTGTATCTCAGCCAGGACACCATGCGTTATATAGGCACTAATATAATTGAAAGAATCTTGCCATGTTGAACATGTTTAAGAAATATGAGATCAGGTTTGGGATGGTCTTTAGGAAATGAGGTCCTCTCACTGGGTTGTTCTCAGGTTGTATGTATGAATACTGCCGTGCTGTGGTGAAGGACAGAAGTGCATTGAATGCAGATGAGTTCATGGCACTAAAATGCTCTTAATAGGCTACTTTTTTATTATTTCAGTTAGTTGCCAAAGCAGAATTTAATATTTTGTTTATTTATTTATATTAGTTTGCATAAGTGTGGGTGTTTTTTCTTTTTTTCTAAATATAATATTCATTTTATTTTATATTAACTCTATTTTAATTCATGAAAATAACACTGAAATCATATTTTGTCATGTAATATGTATATATTAATTCAGCTCTATACAGTATGTCAGTTACTGAAATCAATTTTTAATAGTTTGCTAAAGTTTTTCATACATTTTGTCAGCTCTATTTAAATTATTAAAGACATTTTTTTTAGTTTTTGTTAATTTTTTGTTTAATATTTGTATTTAATTTCATTTAATCTCTATTTTAATTAAATAGTTTTTAATACTTTTAGTTTTAGTCAAACTTTACATACAGTAAAATATTTAGATAGTATTTCTGTAATATTACTATTTTAGATTTAGTTAACAATAACATCAATTTAGGCAAGGATAGTTCATGTTGTAAAATGCATTGTGGTATGATTAACCAAAATGTTATTTATTTATATTTATTTATTTATTTATAAAAGATTTTTATTTTTATTTTTTAAATAAATGCATGCATTTACTGTTTTCTTAGTGCAAGGGCAATGTTATATTACTTTTTACATTGTGGTTATTCCATATGACATTGTGGTGTAAAATGCTATGAAAGTTGTTTTTGTTATTGTTTTGTTTTTCCCCTAAACTATGTGAAACATGAATATAAAAAGAATATATGAATATAAATTTTGAAAAAACAGGACAAGGAAAGTTCAGACTGTTAAATGTCATGTGGTGCAACTCCCCGAAAACCCAATGATATCTACGAATGAAAGATGTTTATGTTGTTGAAAACAAAAGGTGCGTCTCAGTCAGCTCCCTTGTTCAGTAGTAAGGGAGGGATCAGGGAGTCGGCCATTTTAAGGGCTGTCTCAATCGCAAAATCCTTCCAGTGCACTGGAACGTTCACTCCCTGAAAAATCCCACAATGCACCGCAAAAACTAGGGAGCATCGGTGCTTACTATGCACCTTTAAGCATGAAACATAAACCACACAAATGAACGTGATAAATATAATGACACATGAATGACACACCGTTTTTTTAAGATTATTTCAACATAAACACACAATGCTAGACTGGTAATGTACACATAATTATCATTTAGAATTAAAACTCAGCTGAAAGAACATTGTTGCAGAATGATGTGATTAAAGAGAATAAAAAGTAATATGAAAATTATATTGGTCCTGCGTGTTGTTTATTAATTCCAGTGATGACGTCCTACTATGTTGTCCGTTGACGCTGCACATAATCACGTCACTGGAATTTGTGTAATCACTGTCCCAATGTGCAGGTCAGGGAACTTACCAGTGACCGAACTCATGTACACGATCTACTGATTCACGAGCTCGGGAGCTGATTGAGACACACCCAAAGATATTCAAGGTGTAAGAATTTTATGTATGTAATATTTATATTTCTAAGTTTAATTAAGCATTGAAAATGAAACAGAAGTTTTTCAAAACCCTATAGGGACACATTTTAGGTATAATTAATTGTAGTTGCTGACATGATGATTCAGAATACTCCAGTAATTTTTATATTATTTACCAGCCAGTATAATATCTATTCATATTTTCAACTGCCTTTTAGTTTTAGATTTTCAGTTTGTACTTTTATACTTTCATTAAATTTGTTTCAGTTTTAGTAATTTTCAGTAATTTCAAGTTCTTATTTATCTTTTATACTTTTGTCATGTTTATTTGTTGTTTTTTCTCCCTTTATTTCTATATTCTTTAAATATTTTATCAGATTACCAGGGCAACATTTCTAATTTATTTTAGGTTATTTATTTTATTTTATTTTCCAAAAACAATTAATCATGATTAATTACTGAGGAAAATCGAATAAATTTATTAAATATTAATTACTGAAGGAACTGGAATTATTAAAGTTAAACACAAAATTCT
This sequence comes from Enteromius mattozi, assembly GCA_032359235.1. Taxonomy (NCBI): domain Eukaryota; kingdom Metazoa; phylum Chordata; class Actinopteri; order Cypriniformes; family Cyprinidae; genus Enteromius; species Enteromius mattozi. The sequence goes on from JAUMHE010000079.1 coordinate 13,888,308, forward strand.
AAATTAAATCTACATGAATCCTTAAAGTTACAAAAGTCATTGATTTCCCCCTTTTTTCTTTTGTTCTTTGATAAATCAGTTATTTGCGTTAACTGCGTTAACTGTGTTAAATAAATAAATAAAAATTCTTCAACATTGTTTTCAAGATTTATATATGTATATCTAGAAAGTGTTATATATGTATATGTTTTGGGTGGTTGCACCACTTGACATTTAAAAACCTGAACTAACTTTGCCATGTAAAGGGGGTAAAATTTTCTTACCTTAACACAAAAGTCAAGATGGTCATCAGGGATCCATTTTATTACATAATTGCCTGCTTTTTTGTTTGGTTGCACCACAAGACTTTGATTTGGCAGACAAGGCTGTTTGCTTTGTTTTTGGGGGCCCAAAACTTTGTGCTTATCAAACAATATTCAAAATATCTTCTTCAGCAGAAGACATAAACCTTTATCGGTTTGGAACCATATGAGGAAGAGTAAAATGATGACAGATTTTCCATTTATAGTTGTGATATCTCTTTAAGTGTCTTCCCTTTCAAGAGAAAGAGAGTTTAAAGTGCGTACCTGCCCCGATTAAATCATTTATTGATCAAAAAGCCACGCATTGCTAACAGACAGGGTAATGTTGTTGTTGACATGCTCCTTCTGTACAAACTCGTGTGCTTCCCTACTGATGGCTAATTAAAACGTTTGCACAAACGAACAGTGTGCCAGAGGACAGTATGGTTAGCAGACTGTGAGGAAAAGCCTGCTAAGGGACCGAAGAAGTGCTTTGATGATGAAAATGTGGGGCAGAACAAGAAAGAGGCAGAGATGGGCTGTGAGCACTATTTTTTATTTCTTCATCGCTGACAAGCAGAACCTCAGCAAAACGTTTTCATGTTATTATTTTGTTTACTATAATTCCAGCGCGTCTTTTCTTCAAACTCGTGTCTATAAATCGCTGAACGTCACGTCAGATCTGCGTCCATCACACCAGACGTTTATTCGTTTTTGTGTAGGAGTGGACACAGCTGTCATTTTGACGGCTCTCAGACCTCACAACAAAGGAAGTGAAGTTAAAAATATCTCTACTGTAAATCAAAACCTGATGCTACAATGAAACGCCATTTAGAGTGATCAAAGTCCAAACAAAACAAAAGGGGATTTAGGGTTTTTTTTGGAGAAACATATTGATCTTTTTCACAAACACAGGCAGCTATTAGATTATTATCTTGCTGTATGTTATTAGCACAGAAAGATAAAAATGCTGTTTTCTTTAACCATTATGTAACCACAAACATTTTACTTTGAAGTTGCACAGTTGTTTTGTTTTCTTAATTTTCTCTCAAAAGGGTAGATAATATTACAGTATGTAGTATACAGTACTTTCAAGAAAATATATCATCTATCTGTCTATCTATCTACAATCTATTTATTGTAGTATTATAGCATTTTCCTATTTTAACATTTTTATTGTTGAAATCACAATTTCTTCACAAAATAATAACATGTTAGTATCGATAAAAATTGTTTACATAAAATTATTATTAGGTAATGTATATTAATATAATTTTTAAATAAATAACACATTTTTAAAAATTATTATGGTAAGTAATTTTTATTCTGGTAAAGACAAATTAAATAATGTTATTTTATGTTATTATGTTCAGTGTTACTATTTAAGGTAACTAACAGTTACTAAGTATTAGTAGTAATACTGTATTATTATACTGTTGTCAACAATTAATAACAGTTCTTATTAAAAATAAATAAATATGTATATAGTAAATAATGCGAATAATAATATTTTTATAAATAATAAATCTGATATAAATGATTACATATTTGTGTTGATAATTAATGTACTATTATTAGCATGAACACAAAATACAATATATAGGTTTTTTAAATTAATATAAAACTGAAATAAAACAAAGGAGCAACAATACTGACAATTTAATAATTTATTCGATAATTTATTTATTAATAATAAATAATAAAATGAAAATGATGCTGTAAAATTTATCATTTTAATTGTATTATTTTTGCATAATATTTTATTAAAGATTTCTACTAATTATAAAAATGTATTTTTGTATTAATAATGTATTAAAAAAAGAAAATAAAAAGAAAATAAAAAACACAAACAAATATAAAATATATTTCCATCCTTCTGCCCTTCCATGTTCTTAACACAATGAAGACATATTTTATGATTTTAATATTTGAAATCTGTGACTAATTACTAGCTTCAGTCCGTGTGACGCTATTTACTTCTCTCACCTTAATCTAAACAAGCTGTACGATCTGAAGCAAATAATGCGCCTCGCCAGAGAGCCAGAAGAGAAGAAGAGAAACAGTAAACAGCACAGCAGTTAGTGTGTGGTGTTTTTACACTCAGTAATCTCATCTGACAGAGCAGTCTGGCCTGCATTAGCGTATGGCCGCTTGTCTCCCGTCTAATCTCTAACTTAAGGACATTTTTTAATATTCTTCTGCACCTTCCTTTGATTAGCCATGGCCCGGCTCTGTGAAACGACAGCGGTGACGTCTACAATCGGCCGAGGAGCTGAATGATAGCGGCATGTAAGAGTGTTCAAGTTACAGTTGTGTTCGCCAGACTTCAGTGTGCTTCTCAGCAGCAGTCGTTTTTTATTTAGCTTTGGTCTGGGTTCGTGCCAAGCGCATGATAAATGTCTTTTATCTACCAATCGCATTCCACTATCCAGATATGGTTCAGCGGTGAGGTGCCAGTCATGCTAATTAAAGATAAAACCACTCATGATTAGTTAATCCCAGGTGAGGGTGACAGTGAATATAAGAGAGCCTATCCCAAATCCCACAGCAGTTTGAAGAAAATAAAAGTGCTCTAAAGAAACATGGTGGAGAAATTCAGACGTCCAATCTGTGGTACGAAAGAAGAAGAAGAAGATGAAGACAAAGAAGACGAAGATGAAGTATAAAAAGAAGTGAAAAAAAAAGAGGAAGAAGAATTAGTAGTAGTACTATAAATATACTGCATACACTTCTTCATACATTTGTGATGCTGTTCTATGATAGACAGTTGGGTAGACAGATGATAGATGGAGGGATAGATAGATGATAGACAGATGAATGGACAGAGGGATAGATAGATGAAAGATGGATGAACACATGCCAGACGAAAGGATATATAGATGATAGATGGATGGACACATGACAGACGGAGGGATATATGGATGGACAGATGATAGCCAGAGAGACAGATAGATGATAGACAGATGGATGGACAGATGATAGAAGAATAAAAAGATGTAGAGATAGATAAATGTATGGACATGACAGATGAAGGGATAGATAGATAGATAGATGATGGATGGGTGGATAACAGACAGGTGAATAGTTAACAGATGGACAGGTAGATGGATAAATTGAAAGATGACAGACTAACAGATAGAGAGATGATAGAAAGACAAATGGATAGATGATAGGTGGACAAAGAGATGGACAGATAGATAGAGATGTTATTTTTGCATCATAATCAAAATCATTATCATCATCATTCTTCTTCAGGAAAGAGTTCTGAAAAATCTAATTTTAAAAGAAATTCTATCATTGACTATCTTTCTTTCTTTTTATCCATTTATTTCTTTTTTTCTTGGTCAAGATTTTTCAAAAGTCTCCTTTCTACAGAAGAATAAAGGAAGTTGATTTATTAATGATTTGAGGGTGAATAAATGATGACAGAATTGTCATTGTTGAGTGATCCATGGCAGATGATGATTTCATAACCCTCTGCTTGTGCATCATTTCTAGAGCATCAATGAGCAAAGACACCATCACAAGAAAAAAGAGTCTCCTCAGGTGATGAAGATGATGAGAGCCTGTCTGTGGGTTACAGGGCTACAGAGTGGTGTAAATCATCTGTGGGTGGACTGTTGTTGTGTGTCTCTGTCCCTGCTGGCCTCTTACTCAGACTGATGAGGAGGATCCAGTAATAGACTGATCTGCAGCAGGCCTGATAGACTCACTGGCGGCAGGCTTTTGTTCAGGCAGACTGAGGCAGTCACAACCTAATAAAATGCTCAAATAAATTACTTTCAGTTATTTTCTAAAGTACCATTAATATGTATGAATACATCTCTTTTTTAATTTATATAAGTTAAACCTGGGTTCTCTAAACCTGTGTGTGTGTGTGTGTGTGTGTGTTCAGGCATTTGTGGTTTTCGCGGACACAAATGTGTATAATGACATGGGTACTACAACGTAAACATGCTTTATGAGGACACTTCCTGTGTCCCCTTAAAACAAAATGCTTAAAAAACATACTAAACAGTGTTTTATGAAATTCAAAATCTGCACATAGTTCCCTGTAAGGGGTAGATTTAGGTTGAGGGTCAGTGTAGGACAATTTCACATACAGTTTGTACAGTATAAAAACCATTACACCTATGGAGAGTCCTCTTTTTCTCTAAACCTGTTAATATGTATGAATATGACTCTTTTTTAAAATGTATTTATTTAAGTTAAACCTGTGTTCTCTAAACCTGTGTTTTTGTGTTTGTTTATTTTCATTTAGGTTGTTGTTTTTTGTTGTTATAGACCGTTTTTCTTGTTTTTATTTTGCTCTAAAGCCTTAGTGTTGTTTGTTTGCTTTTGTTTTGTTTCTCTAAACCTGTTTTTCCTTTGTTTGTTCTGTTGTTATAGCCTGTTTTGTTAGTTTTTTCTATGTGTGGGTTTCGTTTTACAGAAACACTTTTGTTCTGTTTGTTTTTGTTATTGTTCTAAAGCTGTGTTGTGGGTTGAGCTTGTTTGTTTGTTTTTGTGTATGTGTTTTTTTTATTTTGAACCTGTAGTTTTATTTCATTCTGTTGTTCTAAACTTGTATTTTTGTAGTTTTTGTTGATTTAAATCATTTTTGTTTTTTGATTTGTTGTTGTTTGTTTTGTTCTGGTGATCTAAAACTGTTTTTGTTTTTTTCATTTTTCTGTTGTTTAAATACCGGGATTTTGTTTGTTTGTTTTGTTTTATGTTCTAAATCTGTCTGTTTGCTTGTTTATTTCAATCATAAAATAAAACCACAGTTAATAATTTTCCCTGATCTGTACATAAATTCAGAGTTTTATCTGTGATCTACGGTGACCGGGAGGGGACATCTTCGGTTCACTTAGTTTTGTCGGGGCCATGACATATTAACTCGTGGGAACATGATATTATGTCTTGGCCATGAGATCATGTTGTCAAGGTAACGACATCCTTATGTCGTGGCCTCGAGATGCTATGGTGAGGGAACGACATCCATTTCTTGTTTATTGCGTAAACAAACCTGCGTGACCATAGCAACCCGGGATTATGGATTCAGTATTATTTTATTTTGAATTAATATTAATTATTATAAAAATGATTGTATTATAAAAAGTATTTAATATTTTTTTTATGTTTTGTTAAAAGCACTAGATTATATAATTTATTACTATTATTATATAAATTATTATACTGCATGCAATGTAGGCTAAAAACCATTTATATTAAGTTTATCATAAATAAATATTACATTAATATTAAATGTCCATTAACTCATTGTCTTCGTAATAATTATCAGCATCTACAACATCATTATTATTAGCCTATTATATTTATATTTAAAGCCTATAGCCCCCCAACTCCCTCCCCCCCCCTTCATTTCGATCTTTTTAAATAACGTTCTGACTTGTAATATTCAACAATATATAATACAAATATATGTAGTACAATGTAGCCTAATAAAGCTTTGATTATGTCGACTGGAATTTAAAATGAAGTTTAAAGGTTTCAGTTAAATATTTTTAATTTTATTTCTGCGAATTAATAATTATTAATATAGTCTAATGGCTAGTGCAGCCGTTGAATCATCTTTTTCATTGAGGAATGGCTCATTCACGCATTTTTATTTGCAAATGAAAACACAACACGCTTATTTATCATCACTCATGGGCATAAACAGTCTACAATCATAAAGTATACAAGCAATAACTATACAAAACGTTAAATAGGTATACACCTATACTCTGGAAATAAATATATGAAATAAATATATAAAAAAATAGCCCTAACAAGGTAATATAATAGAAGAAGAAAAATATACAAATAGTAAATTAAATGTTTAATGTAATAAAAAAGTTTTAAACATCTCTGATGGTTGCTGTGGTCACGCAGGTTTGTTTATGCAATAAACTCATGGCCACGAGAAAAATATGTCATTCCCTCAACATAAGAAGTCATGGCCACGAGAAATGGATGTCACAACATAATATCACGTTCCCACGAGTTAATATATCGTGGTCACAACATAATATCTCGTTCCCACGAGTTAATATGTCGTGGCCACGACAAAACTAAGTGAGCCGAAGACATCCCCTCCCGGTCACCATACTGGTCTGTGATCACTGAAGCCATTGAAGCTTGAAATGCCACCAAAATGTTTTTGTTTTTTTGTTTTTATTGGTTGTTGGTTGGTTTATGTTGGAAAAAGAAGTTTGTAAATGAGTAAAACATTTTGTGGATGAATTATTGCTTTACATTTCAATCTGTTATTCACACAAGCTATATGTTTTCAGGAAGCTTGGAAATAGTGCATGAGTTTGGATACTTTTATGGTACTTTTTATGTCATTTTTAGAGCTTGACAGCCTCTTGACAGCCGCTAAACATCTCCTTTTGTGTTCCATGGAAGAAATTCGAATGGGTTTTGAATGACATGAGGGTGTATAAATGATGACAGAATTTTAATTTGTAATTTTGCTCGATCAGAAAGACTGACAGTGTAACATGTACCAGGCGTAATTGTTCTCCACAGCTTATTTTCATTGGAGCTAAGGATAGTTCAGGCTTTAATAACATTAACTGTAGTTTGAGGACTGTGTGACTCTAGAGTTTGAGTAGAGGAAAGATTTCTCTGTAGAGTAGCAGTTTTGAATCTTACTCGCAGGAAGCCAAAGCACAGCATGTAACAGCATTGGACAGAGCCGCTCTCGCAGACGGTGGGGTTCGGTCTGGTTCAGCTGATGCAGTAATTGTTTACTGGAGGAGAGATCAGCTTCAGGAAGCTGCTATCAGATCAACAGATTCCTGACACACACAACATGAGCAGATATGCTTTCAGTCAGAATAATGTTCTAATTACATTAATATGTGAAAGTCAGAAATGTTGGGAAGGTGTGGAATAGTGTATGTACAGTTGTGCTTGTGTGAATATAGACCAGTTTTACAGGATTACTGTATAATACTATGTGTGTTGCTTGATAGTAGCCATCTTCTTTGTAGTTCACTTGTGTTGTGTTGTGTTGTGGTTTGATATTAACCACCTTATAAATAATATTACAGTGATAAAAACATATAAATATTTAGATTTTAAAAAGTCAATGATAAAATAATATCAATAAACAATTAATCACAAGTAATCATCCCCCTCTAATCTGGACATAAATAAAACATTTTCATTGAATCAATTCAAGCTTGAGAGCCTATGTAAATATAGAGCATATTTTGACAATTCTAAATGATTTTCAAAAAATAAATGTACTGATAGCATAACAATAACAATGTTTTTCTTTATAAAGCACTTTTCACGACGCTCAAGTTATTTTCAATTATACAAAAATAACAGATTTAAACAAAATATTAAATTGATATGTTTAATAATATGCAGATCAATTTGATTAATTATCATATCATGTATATAATTGGACATTCTTAGTGTTTCGTGAAATTAAAGTAAGTTTGTGTAAATCTAAACATTATTGTGTAAAATATGCATATTTAAGCATTCATTTCTCCATGTTTGTATTGTTTACATACTGTACAATAATATACATGTATCTGTATTATGTTGGTCATTGGCCACTGAACAACCCCTATTGGTCAACTTTATAATATTATTCTATAATATTTCATGTAAATACCATTGTATTGAAAATTACTGTCATTTAATACCACGCTATCACTCGTATTTTTAAGACTTTATTTCATCAAATATAAATAAATTGAAATATTTTTCTCAACATTTGAAAAAAACTTTCCAATATATTTAGTCATTAACTAAATAAATACAAGCATCTGTGTCAAAAAGTCCCAAAAAGCCCATTCACATATGCGGTTGAAGTCATTTGGTTTTAAGGAAGTATGTTGAATATTTTGGTTTAATGAGAGTTTGGCAGGTGCTGGAGGCAGTGGACTCTGTCCAAATTCTGAAGATAGATTCTCTCACCGTAATGCTGCATTGCACAAACACAACGATATGAGCAACAAATTGATACCAGGTGCATCTTGACTTTCAACCTCCCAAAGCAGCAGTCAATCAAAGCGCTTCTGACTTCATGCTTTTACTCAAAGTGTTTTTTTTTTTCTCCTCCTCAATAAAACTACAGCATGTTTTCCTAACAAACAATATTATTTATGACAGACTTTGTTGTGTTTGCTGACAATGTGGGATAAAAAAATCCGTCCAGACATTTCAGAAATGATTTCCAACTCCCATGAATCACTGCGATTGACGCAATTGGTTCTTCGACTTATAACTCTTTATTGAAGTATATTCCGAAATCTTTAATTGTAAAAAGGTGACTAAAAGGGTGGTTATTTAATAGAAACCCATATGATCCAAACAGCTGAAATACCTCACATTACAGAAGTAAAATAGTTTCCCTGTCTGTCAGTCACTACGAGTTATGTCGTGATGACAGACTGGGGTCTTGCCTAGAGCCCTGATTCGCTATGCTTAAGAGAAAACGCCAATGAAAATTGGCAAGTGGTTAAACAATCCTGAGCCACTCCCCTTCATCTGGGTATAAAGAGGCGACAGGAGCAACCACTCATCAGATTTTGCCTCGGAGCCGCGAGTTTATGCCTGCTGCTTTGAAGTGCTGCAACAAAGAATAAGCTGAAGCAGAAGTTGTTCTCTGTGGCATCGATGACACGATCAGCTGTTTCCCAGTCAAGCGAATCACCTGGGTGTTTCACAAATGAGCAATTTCTGAACATGATCATTTCGCATCTTTTTTAAGATGCCATTTGGGCTGTGTCCTTTTGTGTGCGGGCGTTACCTGTCTCCCAACGACGGCCACGGAGGTTGGCTTCACTGTCTGGGTCTCCAGCATGCTGAAGACACCTTCGCGGAGGGAGGATGACCTCATTGCGAGGCCATGCCACTGCCAGCGCTGTGATCCCGCCTTGCCGTTCTTCGGGATGAGTAGGCACCATCTGCTGCCACCCGGCCCGGCTTCACTGCCACTGGCAGAGGACCGCCGGCTGGCACTCTGGGGGATCTGAGGGTGACTGTGAGTGCCACTGCGCCAGTTCCAGCCCCGCGGACCACACACCCCTCCCGCTTCCCGCAGTAGCTGTAGGCATCCGGGCGATTCGGCTGGGCCGTCCAAGGAGCGGTCCTTATGTTTCGTTTGGAGCACAGAGGGAAGATCAGATGTCGCTCGCTGCATTGGGGGACGGGCTTTTCTCAGCCGAGGAGGAAGATGAGGCGGAGCCGCGCCCTTCAGGTGCTACGGCTACCACTGAATCTGATCCAGAGCTCATGGCCATGCTTGCCCGGGCCGCCGTGAGCATCAGGTTGGAGGTGTCCATGATAGCAGACCATGATAGCAGATCACGCCCCACTCTGGTTTCTTTCTTTTCCGGAAGAGCATGAGGAGTTGACGAAGTCGTGGATGGCTCCTTTCACAGCCAGAAGCCGCTCGTCACCCTCCTCCATCCTCACCACCCTCGATGGCGGGGCTGCCAGGGGCTGTGAGGACATTCCCCAGGTGGAGAGAGCGGTTGCGGTGCACTTGTCCCCGCAAAACACCGCCACCTGGCAGAATCGTCCCAGGCTCCCGTCCAAGGCCTGTAGCCTTGTAGACAGACGAGACAAACGGGAGCTCCCTTAAGTTAATTACTTATTGTCTATTTTCAATCACAAATCTATTTTATAAACCATCATTTCTGTTTCTTATAACGTGTG
>JAUMHE010000079.1:13898360-13913864 GCA_032359235.1 Enteromius mattozi
GGTTGATGGATTAATATCAATTGGAGAGATAGATTGACGATGGATGGATGGATGGATGGATGGATGGATGGATGGATGGATTTCTGTACTTTAAGAGATGGATGGATGGATATCAGTTGGAGAGATAGATGGGTGGATGGATAAATGGAAAGACGGATGGATGGATAACAATTGGAGAGATAGACGATGGATGGATGGATAGATAGACAGATAGATAGATAGATAGATAGATCAAACACATTTTTAACACTAAAAAATGGGCACTTCACCTTTAAGTACAAGTTATTCTGTGTCTTTGAAAAAGCTCTGGGATCAGTCAGAGCTGCTGAAAGCCAATTTTCTTAACATTATCACTGGAGGCCACAAGAGCACACAGGACGTCCCGCTCACGGTGTGGAAGGTCACATCTCCAGATTCCAGTTTGTTTGGCAACCAACAGTTCTTGCACGTCTTTGTGGGCGCTGTGTTTTTTTCCCGTTAAGATTTCGTCTGATATATAGAGTCTTCCAAACCTACGGCGCAGCAGGATTAGCCGAAGGCTGTCTGTAAACCATTTCCTGAATAACATGTTTTATATCAAAATATTATTCCTTTCGTAGAGTTATTCATTGATTTTAATCAGGAAGCCGACCTTTCTTCTGCTCATTTTTCACGGGAGGTAAGTGAGATTTTTTTTTCTTGCAGGAAACATTGCTTCCTCTTGGGTTTCACGTTGCTGTAGTTTCAACCTTTCAACTTCCTGTGATGACACCAATAAATTAAGCAAACAGAGAGGAGTTTGTGAACTAGGCCTTTGTTATTGTTGCATCCAAAATTTCAGTTAGCTCTCATGTCTTTCTCTTGTTTTCATTAAAGGCAGTATTTTTCTACCTGGGGTGATATTTCATTTCCCTGCTGATACACAGTATGTGCAACCAGAAGAAAGTTCACTAACCTTATTTGGTGTGCAAATCTCAAACCGCGTTTGGACTTATTTTTCCCCTCAAATTCTTTTTTTTTTCCGATTCACTCCAGAGTTCCAGCTTGGGCCCGAAGGACTACTTCTTGTTGGCCTGATATTTTAACTTTCAAGCTGTTCTATGTCTGTTCTTTTGTCTGTGACTGAATCAAAAATCATTAAAATGTCTAACATGCATAAACATTAATAAACAACATTATTTTTTGAAAAGATCAACTAGAAGTAATGTAACTAAAGATGCCTTGAGTTGAAACATTACTCTTCGTTGTAGCAACACTCAGAAAACATTGCCATATTAATTTATTTAACTTTTTTGATTTTTGATTTTGTGTGAATAATCTGTTCGTCAGGTTTGACTCCAAACACAGACTGCAGACACTGAACCTCCAGCTGTGAGGAAATTTCACACCAGAGAATATTTGTTAGCAAGAAGACAAGCCAGAGAATAATTCATCCCAGTTTTTACAAGCAGAACAGTACAAGTCAGAGTCACAACTTATTACTGTAAAGAGACACCAATTAATGTGGGCTTATCTGTTATTAACTTGTAAGTTGGTCATTTGATTTTTCATTTCGAACCGATATGCGGAAACAAAAAGCACTTGAAGGGCAACATGCTAGATTTGACTGGTAATCAGAATGAAATACATATTATGTAAAGGAATAGTTCACTCAAAAATTAAAATTAGCTGAAAATGTATTCATCCTCAGCACATCAAAGATATAGATGAGTTTGTTAATTCGTCAAATTCTGAGAAATGTAGTATTGCATCACTTGCTCACCAATGGATTTGAATGGGTGCCGTCAGAATGAGTGGCCAAACAGATGATAAAAACATCACAGTAATCCTCAATAATCCACACCACTCCAGTCCATCAATTAATGACTTGAGAAGAGAAAAGCTGTCTGTTTGTAAGAAACAAACCCATCATTAAGACATTTTAACATTTTAAACTGTTGCTTTTTGGCCAAAATGTGACTCCATAATCCATTATTTTGGTCCCTCCAGTGAAAATCAAGGAGAGACATATGCACAGAGTTCTTAACCATTTACAAGTAAACACCATCCAGAACACCTCTAAACTAATATGTGGGTAGATTTTGATACGAATGAACAACAGAAAGTGAACTTTACAGTGAAGAAAGCATTAAAAGTGATTGGTCAGAGTGGATTTGTTTCTTACAAACACGCAACTTTTGCATTTACCAGACATTAACTGATGGACTGGAGTGGTGTGGAGTACTTGAAGATTACTGTGATTGTGATCAACAGTTTGGACTCTCATTCTGACGGCACCCATTCACATCCATTGGTGAGCAAGTGATGTGATGCTACATTTCTACATACAAAGAAGCAAATTCATCTACATCTTGGATAGCCTGAGGGTGAACACATTTTCAGCAAATATTCATTTTCGACTATCCATTGAGGGCTTATTCCCAAGAATAAGGAAAGTGCTTTCTGCCAAAGTGGTTTTACATCCAAAAAAATATGACACTGCACCTAAGAAAATATCCAGAAAAGGATATTTTGTCAATGTGACCATGACTAAACTAAATCATGAAGCGGAAAATGAGTCAAAATTGGACAATACGCCAATGTTAAAGATAGCACACACTCTCAAGGACATGCAGCCGAGCATCATTGTAGTCTTTGTTAACAATGGTGTCGTGAGAAAGGCACTAAAAGAACATGAATAGGAAATCTGGTTACAGATTTTAGGCCCACTAAGCATTCATGGTATAAGGCGTTTGTGCTGAAAAATTTGTGGAATGGATTTAAATATGTTTAAATCTGTCAATTTAAGCAGAGTGTTGAAGTATTAGCTAAAGCATGATCAAAATAAGTTACAACTGCTTAAATGGGTCAGAAAAGCAATCTTAAGTTCAACTAACATCATTATGAATGTATTTTATATAAATTGTGATTTGATTGCAACTAACATGCACTTAAGTGTCCAAAAACATTACACTCCGTATATTATTTACTCTTATTAAAAGTATGCTAAAGTGTACTTCATCTTTTACAAGGGTGACCCAGCTTGGCCTCTAAAGATCACTTTAGTCCATTACTGGATTCGGGATTCATTGGGATATCCATTACCTGACTTTAATTGTGGCTCAACGCATTCAAGATATGCTATCCATAAGACCCGCTTATAGTGGAACGGATGGAAGGATTTACGAAAATTAACGACCAGGGAGAAATTAGCAGAGGAGCCCAAGGGATGAAATCATCTCCAAATAAAACACTGGGCCGCAGTGCAGCGCTATTGATCTATTACATTCTGTTTGACCTCCAGCCTCGCAGTCATTTTCCCTTCCGCTAGGATAGTCCTGTAATCTCCAGGCTAAGTGGCGGGATTCATGGTGTGCGTGTGTGTAGTGACCGACTTAATGTAAGCCAGGAAGAGACAAGGGACTTTCATCACCTAGCACACGTGCAGCTGAAGCTAGGGTCGTTTTCTCTGTCTGGATGCGTCGGGAAGTTCCTCATGCTGCGTCCGGTCTCCATAAAAAGCATGAAATATCAGAAACTGGAGAGAATGTCTGACTGTAAAGGAAATGGAGAGGAATGCCTTGTGCTTTGGCAAAATTCTTGAAGTTCACTTGAAAGTACTTAATTCTTAAAGTTAATAATTCATAAATAACACTACCATTCAGAAGGTTTTAGAGAGAAATCTTTTATCACTAACATGGATTTCTTTATTATTACTTTTGATTAACTGTATTTATTATTAACTGTAAAATTTTGAAAAGTGTTATATGATATTATATTAGTGTTGTCAAATGATTAATCATAATTGAATCGCATCCAAAATAAATGTTTTTGTTTGCATAATATAGGTGTGTGTTATGAGTATATTTATTTTGTATGTATGAATACAAACACATTCATTTGTATATTTAAGAATGTGAAAATATGTTTTTACATTACATTAAATATTGATACACTGTATAAAAAATTCTACCATAAAAAATACATTAACAACGTTTTTGGTTTTACGGTTTAATTTACAGTTAAATACCATAGTTTCATTAACTGATAATGTTAATATACCAACCTATTTAAGTACTGAAATACACTGATAAGCACCAAATGCAGGTGGTGATGAGAAAGTCACATGATGAACCAAAGCCCATGACAAGAAGCTTTTAAATAGTAACATATATAGAAGGTGTCATTTACACAAACACTAAACACCATCATGGTGTTAAACTGAAATTAATTCATAACAACCCTAATAAACATAACTGATAAGAAAAACTAAGAAGAAGCATAGTTATTTCAAAGAAAAAACATCAAATTTAAACAAAATTTTAAATGCAACGCAGGGAATTCTGGGAACGTCAATTTACGGTTTTCCCTGTAAATTTTATTTACTGAATTTACTGTTAACCATTTAACAGGTTTTTACTGTAGCATTTTAACAGTTTTTTTTTTTTTTTCTGTTAAAATCATTAGTCATTTTTTACAATATAAAATATAAGAATACGAATACATAAATGTGTAAATATTTTCCAAACATATAGTGTATGTGTGTGTGTGTTTATTTATACATTATATACATACACAGTGCACATACATATATAATGCAAAAAATTTATTTTGGATGCGATTAATCATTTGGCAGCATTTTATTATATTGTGTTAATTAAATAGGATACTATTAATCAAATCTTTCAAGTACTCTTGAATTTACTTTCTTCTGAAGACTTTTGCCTGTAACAGTCAAAAGATTCATTTGTTTTGGTGAAGCCTTGTCTATATATTTAAGCCACTGTTATTTTATACAACACATAACATTTTATTTGTGTCTTCTATGCTCTTGTACGTAGGATTGCTTCCAAATTATGATTGAAATTCCAGTTGAAATCCTGTACATATTGCTGACTAGAGCTGACTCTTCTTTCTTTTTTCATTCATGCATTATGAAGTAAATTAAATTTAGCCTCCGTGGAAGGAAAATATCTTGCTAAGGAAAGACACAGCATAAATAAAGCCATCAAACAGTATAATAGTAAGTTTATAACCCTAACCGCATAATTTATCGGTGCTGCAATGCATGCTGGGAGTTTGGAAATCAGCTGTCCCAAATGTACTTGCAGTCTTGCAATGACGACCATATGTGCGTGACCATGAAGGCCATTGTTTAATCTGAAATTGTAGAGACCACTGCATTAGTACAACATTTGAGGGAATATTTTTAGTCTAACATGTTGTTTTGAAAGTTATTCACTTTTCTTATTATCCGTGACTCAAAAAGAGTTTTTAAAAGTCTACACTTCTGAATACTCTTGGCTTCATTGTGCGGTTTCTTGCTCCAAGACTAAAGACTTGACCATCCTTTTGGGTGAACCAGATGTGCCCTAAATGAACACATGACCTAGACTAGCAACAGGCTGGTAACAATAGGAAACTGTCGATTAAATGGTCTCCTACGGTCTGAGCCCACATTATAGCGGTTTAAGAAAGCCACGACATCTCAGCATGGAAAGATTTGGATCCAAACACCAACTTAGTCAATGCCGTTGAGACAAATTTATGTTCTCATACTTATCGACTTCAAAACAACATGCAATTACAATGTGTTTAACATATGGGGCTTTCAAATCAAATACCAAGATTCTTATAAAAGAGACAAGACTTGGATTTAGATGAAAGTAGTAGTTCATTAATCCGTCTGAATATGACTAATCCATGACTGTGCTGAATTACATAAAAAGGATTGTTGATTTTTTAGCTATGGGTGCCATTCTCTCAGTTTTCAGATGCATGGTAAAATATTTTTAACAAGCCAAAGGGGGTTCAACAGACCACGGAAAGATGAGAGCACAATTAGGTGAATGAAGCCAAAAACATCTGAATATGACACACATGACCTAACGTGACTTTGGAAAATAAATTTAGCAAGTGTAAAGTATTTATGAATGTGTGGTCAGTTATGGCAGACTCTTTTGTACTGGTTGCACCTGGAATCAGACGGTTTGACATCATGTTTGGTTTTCCATCAATCTGTGTCCAACACTGGCCATGAACTGGCTCCCAAAACCATTAACACAATAAAACAAGATGACTGAAAAGGCACACCACCTACAGAGAGAATAAAATTCCCTAATCTACATTGAAAAATATGGCGTGCATGTTACGTTGGATTACAGAATGAAGTGATACAAATGAATTGTCTAAATTCAGGAAATAGTTTATAAATGCAGCTAAAATATATTTCACCTTTTCACAAAACCAATATAATGTACATAAAGGCTTTCAGACATTCTTTCAGTATTTTATTAGCTAAATTAATATTTTGAGAGTTGTAAATTTGACCTAATATAATGCAATTATGTGGTTGAAATAAAATGTCCAAAAATGTACATAAAATGTATTGCATACTATAGTGACAGTAAAACACCAGCAACTCTTATTCCTTTTCACACAAATTATGATTATAGGGGCATATTTTTTAATTAATAACATCTTATTTTCACACAATTGTCTGTGCAATACTATATTTATGGCCACAAAACACTTTTACCGCAGTCCATGATGTGTAAACTAATACATTTTCATGGTTACATAGCATTATAAGCAGTGTATATGGCTTTTCTAATGTGGTAAACTTGCTCGGCAGTGCACCCGGTACAGCATTAAACTTTTGATGTGAAGTCTTTAGGTATGAGTCGAAACATGACTTATGATGGAAAATAGAAAAGACTTGAAACAATCTAAATCAACATGGTTCCTTTTAAAAAAAACATTTTTATTCAACATTTGCTTTTGTTGACAATATTGGTTAGGTTTATGATAAATTTAATGTAATAGAGCATTCCTTTCAGCACCACATACTAAAAATTTCACTTCCGAACTGCCATGATATGTACAACAACTAACATAATAAATAGTGTAAATGAAAGTTTATCTGTATGAGATGTAATTGAACATGCTTTTAGTGTCACTCACTCAACATTTCACAAGTCTCACGAAACTTGCAAGCAGCAACGTAATATTATTTTGAAGAAACAACACCACAGGCACATTTACTATGAACGTTTAGTATTTTAATGATTTAACAAAAATATAAAAATAAACATAACTAGAAAAATTAATAACAGAGTGATTGTAGTGTGATTTAGCATTGTAGAAAAGGTTACTAAAATTTAGAGGTTGATGGAATGTTAGGGGAATGTTGTCTGGAATATCATGCATAACTTAAAACAATTGTTCTATTTCCAGGTTGCCAAAAAATACCATCTAAGCTCTGTTCTGGGAATGGTCTGAGAACAAAAAAGTAGCATTTCCAGAATGTTCCAGGAACCGAAAATTGCTATCTTGGTAGGTGCTGGAGGATGATGGAAAAGGCACATGCTGTCCTCTGACGATCCACTAGCCCTGTAGGCACACTGAGCTTGGTAAATGTTTGCATGATGTTTGCACAATTTCTGCACCACAGACCCCCTCCCCCATTTTTAGCCCATATCCCTGTCGGCTGATGTGTTTCCTATCTCTGCTGGCTCACATTAATATAATTTGTGTGGTTTTAGCACCCAGTATTGATTCAGACAGGTAAAGGTGCTTTTTACCCCAGATTACCTGTGCACAGGAACATTTACAGAGGAATCCAAAAATGTATCTAAATATGATGTTTGAGTTTGACGATTCTAGCAGGTACAGAGAGCCAATTACACAAAAGACATACAGGTGTCCACACGAATAAGATAAAGTCGGACCTGTAACCCAAAGGTCGCGGGTTCGATTCCTAGGTCCGGCAGGGATTGTAGGTGGTGGGAGTGAATAACCAGCCCTCTCTCCACCTTCAATGCCACGACTGAGGTGAGACCCTTGAGCAAGGCTCCCTTCCCCCAACTGCTCCCCGGGCACCACAGCACTGGCTGCCCACCCTTCTGGGTGTGTGTTCACGGTGTGTGTGTGTGTGTGTGTGTGTGCCTGGTTGTTCACTTCTCACATGCTCACCACGTCACATCCAATATCAGTTAATCAGAATCTGACTTTTAAAAGTGCAAACGACAGTTTTAAGTGTCTAAATCAGCAGTTCTCGATCCCAGTCCTCGTATAAGTTCACTTTGAACAGGAATCACGGCGGTGTATCCGGTGATGTCCACTTCGCAAACGTTTAAACATCTGAAGTGACAAGAGAAACATACAAAATGTGCAAAGCGGTGGGGTGCGAGGACTGGAATTGAGAATCGCTGGTCTAAACGGTTTCTTAACTTTTACTTTTGATAAGATTTTGAGTGAAATTATTGTTGGAAAAATATTGTTTTGTCATCTTGTCGGTTTATAGACTCAATCTCTGGAATTTATCCGTAATTAATATTGATAGGTAATATTAAAATATTCAGTGAAACTGTCTTTACACAATGTCAAAATACCAATCAAAAGACAAAAGACATGTCGAAGGCTATCTCTAAACACTGCAAACTAGAGACTGGTAAAAGTAAATATTACCATTAACTAATTAATACTGAGTGTAATTAATGCTCACAGTATTTCTATAAAGTGAAATATTAGCTGCCTGATTTGGACCACCATAATATTGTTAAAACAGCAGCCACAGCAACTTTGCAGCTTTCTTTCATCATATTCTCAGTATTGGGCTCTTACATCGCTTGTTGAAAACAGATCAGTGAGCCGTTACCGGATGTGCTGCTTCAATTGTTGTTGCTTGTGGTGAAATATCTTCAAGCGTGACTAGAATTACTGAATTATAGTTGTCTGACAGATTAAAGAGTCTACAGTGATAAGAGTCTCCAACTCACAAAACAAGGTCCATGAAATAATGTTTGTGTATAAACACACTCCCCCACTTTACAATACCATCATTCCACTGTAAGGAGAATCCTTACTGTGCTAAAGCATTCATGCTAATCTTCACTTCAGTTAGCTATTCCCTGCTGTTTACAGCTGTGTACTGTTAAGTATTTATGACAAAGACCAGTAAAAAACAATCAAAAAACAGTAAAAAAGCAACCCAATTATGTGAGCTACTGTAGCTACCATGCTAGCGGTACAATGTGTGAGAACACAGTCTAAGTATATTCAGTAGTTCTTTGGCTAGCATTAGCCCACTAACTATTATTTGTGTACTACTGATACCAGAATTGTGTTAGGCACAACACTGCCATCTGTTGATTATCTTGATTGTCTAAGAGTTTTTTCACTGATACTAGTGAGAAGGTGAAGTTCAGTTAGCTGTTTACAGTTGGCTATAAAATAGTTAGCATGTCCTGTTAATGACTGGACACATAAGATGTTAAAGCAGTGGGGAAGAATCTTCAAATTGGAGCCCAATCATCAGTGTCTCAACCTTAAAATCCTTATTCAAAGCTAGTATTTATGTTATGCTAAGTCTGTTAAAGGTGCATTCAGTAGCATTCACTAGCATTAGCATTGCGATTCTTTGTAAAATATTCAGTAATGGAATAAAAACAAAAAAAATCGACAATCATGCTAATATAATTTTCATCCAAAGCTTTATTTCAATTCAACATTTTTTTCTGTGAATATTCATTTCAAAGCTGTTATGTTTGGTTCATGGGTCTTTTTTAACTCCTTTGAATGAAATGATTTAGAAAAACTCCCAGATCTAAGGCCAATGTTGTCTTTGTCTTTCCGCTGCAGTGGCCTACAAACCATTTTACAAGGACATAAAGAACAATTTACTACCATATATTTGACGTTTGATTAATTGTGGGGCTCTTAGGAAGAAAGTAATTTGCATTTTATTGAAAATAACTCCATTACGACTGCATGGGCGGCAAGCATTGTGGAGTCAACAGCATGTGACCTCTGTTGAGTGGGTGAGATTGTAAAAGATAAAAGATATAAGCCCATCTAACCTTGCCAAGACACAACATAACTCTGGGGAAATAATAATACCAACTGCTGCTTGTAGCTTCAATGTAGACAGGCAACTGGAAACAGATGCTATAAGCACATCATTATCATTTTACTGGGAAATATCAAAACAAAAGCCACATTCCAAGGCCTCTTCGGTCATGCAGGTCTTGCCTTTGAATTGTCCTAGTGTCTTTTATTAAAAGTATTAATAATACAAAACTTGAACTTCACATCTGACATCACTTGTCTCCAGATTGCAGCCTTTCTTCTTTAAAATGGCCTTCATAATGTTTGATAAATGCAGCGTTCATGTTCTTCTGTCCTTTAACGTTGTAAGACATGAGTTTCAGCTTTTTCTTCATGGTGATGTGGTGTCTGGCCAGAGGGTTTGTGGGATCTTCCTAACCACCGACCCATCCTGCACCCGTTACAACATCCTGTCTTCTCTTTGATGGTTAGCACAGTTAAGTATTTCACTGAATGTGCACACATAATATCGTCTGCCATGCACATATAAAAACATGCATACACAGCTATCTATATACTTATACATGTACTCTGTACGCACACTGTATTAAAGGAACATATTGGGTTACCTACAACTTAATGTGAGTGGAGAGAATTTGTGGCATGCTGTAAAGGACATATCCAAAAACACAGGAATTACATTGGTTGCCAAATATTCTTCCTCCTAATAAAAGAGTACTATTAGCTCAAAATGGTTATCTTGATAAAGAATGAGTAAAGTATAGTAAACAGAAACAGAACAACATGTGTAACCACATTCATTTTAATGTGTGTGTGTGTGTGTGTGTGTGTGTATATATATATATATATATATATACTCTTTAAATTTTTATTTCTGATATATTTTGATATTTTTAGAATGTACTTTTTTTCACCAGTTGATTTAATAAATAAAACAAGATTGTGATTAATAAATTCATCAGTACAAATTAATTTCATGTTTCAAATGAGTATTTTTAAACACAGTTTTCAGTAAAATATCCGTTTTCTGCTAGTTTGTTTTTAAAACATTTACTGTACTTAAAGCAACCCTGCATAAAACTTGTCAAAGAATAAAGCAGTATTTTCTTTTACTTGTTTACCAAAATGAATCTGTCAGTGCAAGACAAAATACATGTGTAGTAAACATACATTTTCTAAAATCATTGCAGGTCTTACTAAAAATGTTTGATTGCAATGTTCAAGAAATTCAACAACAAAGTATAAATAAAGAAATAAAGAAAAGGGGTCTTTATTGGGCTGAACGTATGGATGGATGGAAGGATGGAAGGATGGAAGGATGGACAGATGGGTGGGTGGGTGGGTGGGTGGATGGGTTAATGGATGCATGGATAGGTGGATGGATGGATAGATGGATGGGTGGACAGATGGGTAAATAAGTGGTTGGATCAATGGATGGATGGACGGATGGACGGATGGAAGGACAGATGGATGTATAGGTGGATGTGCGGGTGGGTGGATGGATGGATGGATGGATGGACGGATAGGTGGATGGATGGATGAATGGGTGAATATGTGGATGCATGGATGGGTAGATGGATGGACGGACAGATGGACGGACAGATGGACGGAGTGATGGATGGACAGACAGATGAAGTGATGGACGGAAGGATGGATAGGTGGATGTGTGGATGGATGGACGGAGGAAAGGATGGGTAGATGGATGCATGGGTGGGTGGGTGAATGGACAAATGGATGGATGGATGGATGGATGTGTGGATGGACAGACGCATGGATGGGTGAATAGGTGGATGGATGGATGGATAGATAGATAGGTTGATAGATAGATAGACTTGATGGTTGGATAGATGGGTGGATGAGTAGACTGATTGGTGGACTGACAGATGCATGGGTTAGTATATGTATGTAAGCCATGCCTAAAATGCAACATTCAACTTTATACAATATGTAACAGTGCCCTTCCTCGGTTTCCCAATCTGCTTTCAAAGTCAATCACTAACAGTAGCAGTTGGCGGCACAATGTCGACGCTACATACTCAATCCTACAGCTCATTATTGTTACAGCTGCAGCTGTCTGAAACATTTTATGATTGAAGACAAAAACTTTATATGCTTTGTCCCTAAAAATCCAGGCTCAACAAGTATAACCCCAGCTGTCGGTGCGTCATGGTGGGCCGTTCCCAGAGCGCCAGGGGTGCCCATGTCTCTCATTTTTACGTCTGAGCTACTGTGCAGATCTCCCATCATCCTCCCTCTAGATGAAAGGACACAACAAAGGGCCGAGACACTGCAAATATTAGTCTACAAGATCAGGTTTCGGTGGAGTTACGGATGGTCATTGTGTTTGGTGGTGGGAAGCTACTAAGCCAGCTCTTGACAGACATCCAGGATGCACACCGGTGATATCACTGCTGTTCACTCGCTCGCCAAAGAAAACGGTTCACCCGGGTGGATGGAGCCATGGGCAGAAGTCTCTGGAGCTGACAGCAGTCTGGACCCCATCCCATATAAACACTTTCCCCAGGATCCCAGCACTGGAATGTGGTGATATCACCCGACTAGAAATCTTTACAATCCTTAGGGACAAATGGTATCCATCATAACCAAAAATGCATGGATGGTTTATGACTTCGGTTGCACTGTTTTACAAGCCCATGCATTACAGCCATCCATTTAGTACATAGCGGTGTCTTAGACGATCATCCGCAGTTTCATCACTTTAAAATTAGCTGGCGGATGCAGAAATTCCTTAGACGCTTCAGTGTTAAGGTAAATATACTGTTAGGCTATTACTCATTGGCCTAAATATCGTAAATCAGTGGCACTCAACTGGTTTTGCTTCAGGATCAAACTTGATGTTTTCTTGGATATCAAGTTGAAACCTAATGCACTTATACAACTGGTTATTGTATAAAACTAAGCAAATCAATAATGCATTTCCAAAGACTTTCTATCTTCTGCAGAACACAAATGAAGATATTATTGAAAAAAGTTTTTCTCCATGCATGAAAGTCAGTGGGGTCCAACTCAACAAAATATTGGATCCAACTGACTTTCACTATATGGAGGACAAAAAACACAAAGATATTTTACAAAATATATTTTTTTGCGTTCGAAAGAAGAAATATTGTCATACAGCTTTGGGTCGATATGTATGTAAATGATGACATTTGTTTTTGTTTTTTTAAATGTCATTATTTATTTGAAATTGATCTATCCCATATAATATTAATATTAAACTCATATTACTATTGATATTAATATTAAACAGTTAATTAATTAACCTTTTAATTAAAAAAGTACACTTTATCATAATATCATTAATATTATTATTATTATTATTATTATTATTATTATTAATAAATGTGAACAGAAAATAATTATTTGCATTTGCAAATTATTTGCAAAAGTAGCATGTATGTTTAAACTTAGTTGTAATTACATATTTGTAGTAAAGAAGCTGCAGTTTAGAACATATAAAACCATATATAAACTTTAAATGTAAAACACATTACATTTATAACTATAATCAAGTACTTTAGTATGTTAGCCAACACATAAAAAAAGTGTACTTATTTAAAATGCGGCAAAATATGATTAAAACAAGTTTACCTGCACTTTAAAATGAAAACTTTAATCTGACATAATTACAATGTCACTTTTTAAAAATATACGTAATAGTTACTTAAGTGTCTCTCTTTAAGTACATTTAAGTGGCCTTTAATTAATATTATATTAAAATACACTTTTAAGATTTAAAGTATACTACAAATACACATGCAGTTTATGATGTTCAAATGTATTGAATAAGTTCCAGTAATATGTAAACATTATTAGCATGACTTTCTAGTTTTTTATTGTGTTTACAATTTGAGTATTTGGTTTCTAAATGTTTCTTAAATTTCGATGGTTTATGTTCTCGAGCAGCCAATAATTCACCACACCGTGGTCAGAAAAACCATGTTTATCCTCGCTGCAAGTGAAACTGTATTTAATATAATGTGTGTTGTATTTTAACTTGTTTAGTTCTTTTTATGGTTTTGGAGAATGAGGGCATGTCACCAAACCTGTCCATTTTGCAGTCGGTCTAAAAGCAAATCGACAGATTACCAGTGCCAAAATTTGGATGAATTGCCGAATGTCGACAACAACAATAGATACTGAAAGCATTTTTTACTTCCTTTTTAAGCCTTTTTATATTGTTATACTTTACACTTACATTATTGCTTCCGTTTTAGCATTTATATTTCACAGCAAAATCGGGAAATGGAGAAAATATAGTCCAAATGTTTACCCATGGAAGGCAAAAACAGGCTTCAGGAACGTGTGAGACTCCCCTGTAGAAATACTCAGAAAGTTCCCTGCCTTTTCTGAGTGCTCTGAAAAAGGTGACAGCTTGTTTTATGTCCAAGACAAACACAGAGGTTCTTTCCAGTATTCTGTGTTCAAATCCGATGAAAGGTGCTGTATTTTGTAGTGGAAGCACACAACACAGAGGACCTATTAACTCTTACTAACGACTGAGGGGAGATCTGTGAAACTGAACAGACTGTAAAATATTCGCTGCTATAGGCACATGTTCAGAGACATCGGTTTGACTGACTAGACTATAACCTCCAGTGGCTCTCAACTGGCCTGTCATGACTCAGAAATGGGTTTCAGGTCTGTTCTGATATGGCAGAAAGAAAAACCATTGCCAAAGGCAGCTAACCATATAATCGTACATTTTGTTGTGATAGCTTATCGAGTTTAAAAGGGAGAATAAAATGTTTCCTATATTGTTTGTTTATATTGAAGCCAATGTTTTACAGGAGCAAATCGTCTGTCGCCTTTTTGTTAATATATTAAAACCATAAGAAGCCAGCGCGAATACAAAGATTATATATTATAAGAACTTTAAACAGGCATCTTATTTGTCATCATGTAACTTTGAATGAAAGAAAGAAATAAAAACAACTATGGCAAAAATCCTGCACGTGAAGTCCTACCAAGCAT
This sequence comes from Enteromius mattozi, assembly GCA_032359235.1. Classification (NCBI taxonomy): domain Eukaryota; kingdom Metazoa; phylum Chordata; class Actinopteri; order Cypriniformes; family Cyprinidae; genus Enteromius; species Enteromius mattozi. The sequence goes on from JAUMHE010000079.1 coordinate 13,913,163, forward strand.
AACAGTAAATATGACCTAGATTTTCGGTTACGCTTGGGACTGTTTTGAAAGTTTTGTATATATTATCTTTCACTTTTCCATCTTCTTTTCATTTCAGCCTCAGTTGACTGACTCTTTGGCACCTGGGGAACAGCTAAGCAAAAACAAGAGCCACTGAAGCTAAACACGAAACCACAAAACTAAACTCCCGACATTTGCTCCCCAGTCACGCGAAACTCTTAACTTCACCATAATACCCAGTAGATTCACTTCTACAGAGGAAAAAACATGGCATTCTTTGTTGTCATGTGGCTCTTTTCCCAACTGAAGGTAACCGGAAGGACCGATTCATTAACTGAAGGGTTACTGGGATCCTCTGTGCCAAGGTTTGTCCTTGAAGTAAATGCAATTGAAGTTGCTTTAGCTATAACACTAACTCCACAGGTCATATGACAGAAATGAATCACGCTTCTGAACATGTATCAAGCCTTGAGATATTGATATTCCCATCTTTACCTTATCTCCATCTCCATCCAAGTTGGGAATGATGCCATTTGGCTGTGCAAAGTCAAGATTCCGTAACCCCAGAGCTAAAGTCAGGCAGACAATGACATAAACAATTATTTGTAAGCCAGTATTTGTTTCTGCATTTTAATAGTTTTAATAGTTTTTTTACCGTTAAAATCATGGTCTTTTTTACAGTGTATAGTAGTGTGGTTTTAT
>JAUMHE010000079.1:13924274-13943115 GCA_032359235.1 Enteromius mattozi
GTAACCTAGACATTTTTTTAAGTAGTAGCCGGTTAGCATGATGCCAAATGCATTTAAACAAAAGTAATAGTCAAATGTTTTCTTATATGTAGTTTGATTCATTCTAATGAATCGGTTCTATGTGGATGAAAAGTAGTTTTTGTGTTTGTATAGCTAACTTCTTACATAGCAACTCTAATGCAGACCAAATTAACTTTTTGTGCCTGCTAAATTTCACTAATAACGCCCATTTCTTGCTCAGCTGTATTATTTTAAGACTTTAATGCTTAGCAAACTGACATGGATACTCAAAAGTCCTAAGTGAATGTTTTACTATTTTTTAGCTAACATACTAACTTTAACTTACTAGACAAGATTCCTTTGAAACTATTGATCCACTATGACATATATGAGAGAGAAAACTGACCACAAGTGTCTTACTGTGCACAAGTATGGAAACTGGGAAAAGGCCACAATTCAACATTTAATACTGAATAGCTTATCTTCTTATTATGTGGTCATAATTCAGTATTGGTAGGACCAGATTCAAATAGTGACCTCAACCACCGATGATACACGATACAGAATATGTTGATACAACATGGTCTGGACTGAGCTTTTCTGTCAGAGACAGAATGCTAGCTAACTTGATATAAATGAATATAAATGGTTTCCAGATCTATTGAACGGTATTTTGGACAGACTCTTGACAGTAGGATACGTCTATATGAAACCGCTATCAGAGACGTTAATGGAAAACTAAAATAAGGAGCATTAGTTCATCATACTATCATGTGAAACCACTTTCAGAAAACATGCCTTTCAAAGTATTTCTAATATTAGTCTTTATGGATAAATATTGATTGTATTGTCATGGAGTTCAGCATATTTGAAAACCAATATGACCAAATCAATCAAAATATTTAGTTATTTATAATTTATAAGTACTTTCTTAGAAATTGATAGGTTTCTGTTCATTGTTTTACTAATCACTTTTTTTTTCATTATTGTTGTTGATTTCGGAATTCAAAGATGATAAGCTTATACAAAATATAAGCAATATTTCTTCTTATTAAATATATTTCTTATTATTAAATAGCAAGCATTAAGTAGCCAAACTCAAGGTAAGGGATTTAGAACTTAGAATAAATAAATAAATAAAGTTTATGTTATCATTTATTATTATTGTTGTTGTTGTTAATTCAACAACAATAATAATGTAAAAATAATTTAAATAGTTAAATATTATTAACTATATTTATATTATAAACTACACTTTAATTATTATTAAAAGACATGTTTGTTTATTTGTTTGTTTCAAAGAATTTTACTATAAATATAAACTACACTGTTTGTTTAAAAAACTATTGCTTTATGATATTGTTAGTATTATTTGTACTCGTTGTAAAACTAGCTAAATAATATGAAATATACAATTTATTGGTCCAGTAAATAATTTAAAATTAATATACTAGACAATGATTACTATTACTAACAAAATGTTTATTATTATTATTATTATTATTAACAACAACAACAACAACAACAACAACATAGTAATTACAATAATTATTTAATAAAATGATTACAATTGATTACAAAGGTATATATATTATATATAGGTTATATATCCAAAACCGAACCTTGTGTTTGGTTTTTAAAATGATGTTGCCATTCCCCATTAATTTCCACTTCATGGCGTTCTGCTTGTTTCTCAGTCCACAATGACTTTGCATTTACTGTCCTACAGCCATAGCCAAAAAATATACCATCTAACCCAAAAAGACCAAAACATTTTCTCATTTCAAGAGTCCATTGCATAAGGAAATTATTTCCCCCTTAATCGTCTTTTATTAAATCAGGGTGAAGCAATTAGGGTGTGTATTTAGCTTTAATATGGCCTTTATTAAGAATACTCATTCCACACCATTTGAGCTGGGAAGCAGATCTGAAACAGTCACACAAGCACTAATGTGCAAGAGAAGCTCGAGGGGTCCGCTGAGTCATTCAATTAGATTCAACACACACCAAACCCTTCAAATTACTGAGCAATTCATTAAAAACAGACCAGAGTGCTCATAACAAGAGGAAAACATCAGTCTGATCCAGAGCAATACATCATGATCAAATGCGTATCGTCTTGTTCAGAACTACCGAGAGATATTTCTTCTCATTCAGGTGGAGTTAAAATGTAAAAATAAATCAGAATCATTGAAATTAGATTCCTGGTCCAGCAGGGGGTTTAAAAAATTCATAACCCCAAGTATAAGCAAAAGTAATAGTGTTGCTTGCCTGTTGAAAAATCAATACTGTTTAATAATGCATGAGTCATTGGGGAAGGAATATTAACAACGAATTACATCAACAAGCAAATATAGCATTGGTTGATTTCATGCGTGTCTTTTTGTTTCTTAAGCAGTTGAAGTGATTGTCAGCACTATAGAAACACGGACAGATGCAACGGCTGCTTAATAAGACAAACAAATCTGAAGCGCAATCTGTCAAAACTCTGATGCAGAATGAATTCATCCTGGCAGAAGGAAGATTGGGATCTCAAAGGAATCTTCATTTAAATGCAGAAGCACAACGGCATATTTTCGCACATTTCGGCTGTTTTTCCAGGCTCACGTTTGGATTGTATTTCCATGTGCTGGAATGCATTTAAATGAACGCAGGGGCATTAGCATATTGCGAGAGAGAGCGTGTTTTCAGTAAATGCATGTGCCTTTTCTTCAACTACACACTTGAAAAGCACTTTTCACACTCGCACTAGATGAATTTGTCTACTAACCGGGGAGAAACATGCAATTACAACACAGAAGAATTCTTTGTTTAGTTTTTTTCTTCTTCTCCAGAACAAACCAGGCAGATCCAGAACTCATTAAGGGGACATTTTATATACTATATTTCATATATTCTTCACATTCAATGGTATATCATTAAGTCATTATAAATTGTTGTGCAAAAATGGTCAAATATTAAGAATACTACACATGTTGAAGGCATGGAAGCACAAAACAGTATATTTCTTATGTGTTTCTAAATATTTAATTAGTTTAAACTGTAAATTTCTATGACAAACTGGGTCTGTGACCAGGGTAAAACTATAAAATCTATTAAAGCCATTTGCACATTTTTTGTAAAATAGCTAATAATAATAATAATAATAATAGATCAAATTAAAAAAAATATTTTTTTAAATTATCAGATTACAAGTTTGATTTTATTATTATTATTATTATTATCCTTAAAACGAGTAACAATCTGATTTAAAAAATTAGATGTCCTTTTTATAATGTATTTAGTTTTTACACAATATAAACATTTAAACAGTTAAAAAGAGCCCAAAAATGTTATTTTTATTATGAGTTGTTATATAGTTATATTATATAGTTTGATATCAAGAGTGATTTTTATTTATTAATTGTTTGTATTCTCTAAAATAATACAATTATATAATGTTAAAACAGTAAAAAAAAAAAAAAAAAAAATTATAATGAATTTTCATGCTTTAAGGTTAAGGTTAATTAGTCTGTAAAAGTAATTTCTGTGTTTAAGTAAAGCAGCTAATAATAATAATAATAATAATAATAAATAACACTAAAATAATAATAAAATTATTATTTTATTTATTTAGTTAGTTATGTATGTTTGTTAGTTCATTTTAAAAAATGTAAAATATGATATCCTAGTTTTGCATTTTATAAACTGCATCCATTCAGAACACCCACAGTTGTGGGCATAGTTAGGAAATATTATTTTTAACTGTGAGGATGAAATGAATACCATTGATGCCGAGGCCTGTGTCTGCAGCGGTGCATGAAAGCGTTCTCAAACAGGTCAAACACATTTAATTGATTTCTGCTGCTTCGCTATGGAATGGCTCGCTGGTCAAGGTTCACTGTAGCATCCCATGAAACCAGATCCTTATTTACCCATTCAAGTGCTCTTTATAAAGAGGACTAAACATGTAAACCGAGCTAGCTCTGCAAATAACCATGCCCCTGCCTGTTCCTGCTTTAATTTCGTTCTTGCATTTCATGCTTTTGAGGTCGATTTGTAATAATGAAGTGTAAAATAACCTTTATTAAAGCTTTTGGAAGATTTAATGGTCAAAACGAAGGCCCTGAATCTCAGATCAGTCCTGGATGGGCAGTGAATGCTGGTGCAGATCGTCTCATAGTATCTGGTTTGAATCAAAGGCTTACGGAAATATTTCACAGTGGAATTAAAGTGCTGTGAATGAGAAACATGTGACGAGTCAAAGTGGTGAAGGACTCTGGCTAAAGCAGTCGCTCTAAGAAGCTGATAAAGGTGTCTGCTGAATGTCCTGTGTTTGAGTTTAGAGCGGTCACATCATTGTCAAAGATCTTTTTGAACATATTAGCATCTTGAAGCAGGTCATTTTTTCCAGTTTCGTAATGTGGTTTTAAAGTACATTTCTGTAAGATAGAAAATATTCTGTAAGATGTGTTAGCATTCGGTTCATGTGTTAATAAGTTAATAATGTTGGCTTGACGAAGAAAAAAATTGTATAACTGTTCTACAACATGATAGCATCATGTAAAATCATGCTAATAACATGTTAAAACATTAGCAACAAATGCCAAAACATGCTAGAGCCATATTAGCAACATGCTAACAGTTCTGAAACTAGACAAGGCTAAAAGACAAACGCTTTGCTCAGTGGTGCAACATCCCTGGTCTTAGCTGGTGTAAGTTGGTCAAAAGGCTGGTTTTAGAGGGGTTTTGGCCACATTTCCAGCCTACCAGTCTGGTCTTCGCTAGTTTAGGCTGGGATACCAGCTGGAACAACCTTTAACATCCATTGCATCTTTCCACTCCACAAAAGGCCCTTTAAAGTGGGAAAAAAAATTCTTTAATTTATTTAAATGTTTTCCACACTAAGAACAAATTGTTCAATTGTTCACCAAAAGGCTCTTTATGGAACCAAAAATGGTTATTCTATGGCTTCACTGCAAAGACCTTCTTTAGGAACCTTGCCTTAAGCATTCAACATTGTATGTTACTAAGAGCCTGAACATCAAGGATAGCTCATCCAGAGTGTACTCAGAAATAATGACGTGGGCATATGGACTCCAGTACTTCAAAAAAGTCTGTCGTATGTTGTGTATCTGGTATCAATTAGATGACAGTCAACAAAACCTCATGATGAGCCAATAGCTTCATTTTGTTCTCTGAAACTGAGAGGCGCCGCAAATTTGACCCTGAAGACAGTGTGCAAATTACTGTCACACTTTACTGAGGATGAATGAACTTCCCCGGGCTAACTATAACCGTTCTGTTTGGCTTGTTGGCATCAATGACTAAGAACGAATTCATCTCTACACGCAAAGAAGGAGATGTTTCGATGAAAGCAACAAGGTTTAGCATGCAAATCTGAACTCCAAAACAAAAGATTCTGATTTATTGATTTATATTTCTTTGTGGAATTACGCGGTTGCCTGGTCTGGTGTTCAATGCAAATCCAGTTTTAGTCCTAAAAACTGATTTCAAAGAACTAATTGATTTCAGTCAAGGTTTTTTGAGATGGTGACGTGGAGGTTTTGGACTAACAGTCCATTTATAAAAAACTGTCAACACAATCCTATTAGAAACATCAGAAGAAAAACTATCTCATGCAGATCCTACAACGAGACCTTGGCTTAAGGGAAAACTTCGATTTGTCAGCAATGACCACAACAAAGTGGACAAATCATTTGGCACCGACACAAATCCTCTTCCGGTTAGCATAAAAAATGGTTGGTTAACATGGGCTAACAGCATAGTTGTAATGCTGATGCAGCAGGTAGACATGTGCTGTCGCTTGAGTCAAGATTACTCCCCGGAGGAGTGTCTGCAAATGGTCTGTTAATCTCCGTCAGCCTCTTCCCTCGTAGATCACTCTGAATGTATATTTTACTGGACTTTTTTTAGCATCTGCCTTTTAATTGCCTCTTCTGGTGGTACCTGGGAACAGTGGTGGTTAGGGGTGACTGCAGGGTGATTTTTAAGTGAAATGTGTTGCTGGATCAATATCATGGTCCTGGAACCACATTTATTCAATCAGATTGTAAGGTTATGTTTATTGGTGTTGGGTTTTCAACCATTTTTTTATGTTCCTAAAAAATATAGCCTACAAAGAAATGCTGTGTTTATGTTGATTTTATCTAGTTTAAAAAACTAAATAAATGAACTTAATGACACTATAAATGTCATGTAGTATAACCAAGTAAACAGACAATGAATCTCCCAAAACAATATTTTGAATACACGATTAGACATTTTCAATTAATTAATTAATTTAAAAGTATTTTTACAAATGTCATAAATCGTTAAATTACAAATGTATTTACATTTTTAGTAGTTGCACCACATGACATTTTACAACCTAAATTAATCTTATGTCATAAGAAGGTCAAGGCGTCACAATGGTCTGCAAGGGTCTTCTTTATTATATTGTTTCATGTTTTATATTTGTGTTTATGCATGTTGGTTGCACCACGACATTATTTCAGATACATGTCTTAAAATTAAAAAAAAAGATGTACTATGTACTATTTTCCCTTTTTTTTATTGATTTATGCATTCCTTCTTGTTTCTTTTAGATGAATCATTGTATTTTACATGAAGTAATACAACAATTCTCTTGATTTGTAAAATATTGTAAAAGTTTACTTGTGGGGAGAGTACTGTAAATATTGAAGTGTAAATTAAGAGTTATATTTGTGTGTTTCTGAGGGGAAAAAAGGGAAACTAATTTTAATTTGAATGTCTGAGATCCAGTTTCTATACACAAAGAATGTTGCCTCACTGATAATAATTAGCATCTAGCTAGCAGGTCTCAATAATATAACAGTAATGTGATACAGAAATGTTTGTGAAAGTGAATATAATAAAAAGTAAAAATTAAATAATGCTAAAGACTCACATCACCGAGACTACTTAATTGGGCCACTTACAAATCCTTTTTATTCATTATGTTAAATTTTACATGAACAAATGATGCATTCTGACAAGAAATTACTGAACATAACCGAGAGGAAAATATTATGTTGATATAACTTTCTTGATTGGTGCGTAAACGATTTGCTGATTAAATCATGTATATTCAAAGCACTTTGTTCAGTGTGGAGTTGGCTGTTAAATCACAAAGCCTCAAAGCTTTATAATTTACACATGAAAAGAGCTGCTCTAGTGGCGTCTCAAAGCAACCAGCACTGCGAAGCGGCTAACTGTGCAGAAAGCATTGAGCTATAAAAAAGCAAAGAAAAGAAGCAGAGGGTTATCAGAGTGGTCACTGGTGGGTGTGTTCAGAGAGAAGAGATCCTGCCAGTCCTGATGGAAATCATAACAAGAAGCTGGAGTCCTCTGGTGAGTTCAGGAACGCTGCACACTAACACAGCTCCAGTTTCTCTGTAATCTAAATCCCTGCGCTCAGCAGGCACAATGGAACAGTGTTGGGAAAGAGGCCAGAACGGAGCTCCACAGTCCAGAGAGAGCCTTACAAACAAGTATCTGGAGACCCGGGAGGACAGTCAATGGTTTAAACTGATAAGGATCCGAACACCTCAATAGCTGTGGTGAGAGCGACAAGAGTATCTCCAAGAACGTCATGTACATGTCTTACTGAGTGATCCTTATACCTGGTTAAGCTTGCATGGTCAAATGTTAGACCTCGGATTTCTCATTGGCCTCTATGCAAATGATGTTGGCTTTGACATTTCTGGTAGTCCGTACTTCTCAACAGAGATTGAATGCAACTCCTTGCATTTCCAACACTCAAAATTGACATACTGTATTTGCTTGGTTAGCATACACTGCCAGTCTTGAGGTGAACAATGAACCTGTACAAGTTAATTCAGTGAAGAAATATGGTTTGCAAAAGGAGGATTTTAGAGTGATAAAATACATATATTGGATTCTCCAAAGAGCCTTTTAGTGAACAGCCCTGTTTACACTAGAGCATTTTTGTTTCACAATAGCGTTTTAAAATGAAAACAATCCTCGTCTACACTGGTGTTTTCATTGCATTTCAAAAAATATCTCTGTCTACACTACACAACCGAAAATATGTGACACATAACCATTTATGCAGGTACAACCTTAAATATGTATAGGTAGATTCCCTATTATTTAGATGGTGGATGCGTCAGCGTGCTTGGAGCGGTCGAATGGGGTATATACCTATACATATCTTTGGGTACAGCAATGAGCATTAAGTTATTGTTTACACGGTCATCAAGGATACACAGAGAGAATAAAAGTCTCAGCTTTGCTCCATTTTCACTGAAATGCAACCCTGGAGTTTTTCAAACTAAAACGAGGTCTGCAGCATCTCGAAAATACCAGAGTAATAGCGTAAGCATTAGGGGTCACCATAATGCATTTTAAAATGAAAACACACAAGTGTAAACAGCCTTAGAAGAAGCACTAATTAATTAAAGAGCATTTTAATTAAGAACCATTTGTGCAATGAAAAAGTTTCAATGGAATGGGCTACAATAACAAACCTTTAAAGGAACAGTTTACCCAAAAATTAAAATTCTGTCATCATTTACTCACCCTCAAGTAGTTCCAAATCTGTATGAATTTCTTTGTAATAGGAAGATATTTTGAAGAAAATTTGTAAGCAGACTGTTTTGGGTCACCACTGACTTCTATAGTACTTTTTTTTCTTAAGTCAATGGTGACCTAAACAGCCTGGTTACAAACTTTACAAAATATCTTCCTTTGTGTTCAGCAGATCAAAGACATTTATACAGATTTGAAACTACTTGAGGATGAGTAAATGATGACTGAATTTTCATTTTTGGGTAAACTAACTATGGGTAAGTGTATTCAAGTGTATTTAATTGTTCATATGCTTCATCCTAAACTCCACCTTAACTGCTGAAACCATCACAACTTTCAAAAAGCAGCTGAAGACACCTTTTCCACTTGTTCATAAGCACTCACAAATAAAATGAATTATAGAAATGTTGTTCTTGTTACTAAAGCTGTGCATACATGAACACTTTTTAAGTTTTAGATGCTATGAAAACATCTACATAGTGTGTTCCACCATATGTCTAAAGCCCAAAAATGCAAATGTAAACATTACACACAAATACCTATGAATACTAATGAGCTCAAGCTGTATTAAAACAGCCAGCCTAAATTCCTCAAATTTGCAAATCCCTTATAGTGGCACAAATGATTAGCGGCCACTGAAAAAGTCAAGTAAACAAATGTTAGCAAAGCAGTTGTGCTAAAGTAATCCCATGTCCATCACCTCTGACCCGGGCCTCTTCGCTGTGAAGCCCAGGATATGTCCTCTGGGAGTAAAACAGTCTCTGCTTGCTCATTTTACATGGACATGACATGTGCAACTGGGTTTGCTTGTTTTGAGTTGTGTGGCCCAACAACAAGCAGAAATTACTTAATCTTTAACTTTATACAAACCAGTACCAACTTTCTTTTTAACTTGTCTTTGATAGTTCATTGTTGTTTATCATGTAAAAAGTTCCTACACAGCATGTAAAATATTCAAGTTTACCATGCAAATCATTGTTGCATTTATGCAAATATATAGATTTTTCCACTTGTGGGGTCAAATGCAAATTTAACTGATTAAAAAATGTAAAACACATTTGAATTTTTTAGCATCAATAACTTTTACATTTTAATATGAGTTGATATGTGATGAGCATGCTGTCATGATGTAGGTCATAAATGAATATGATTTAAAAAGGGAGGATGGTTCCTATCCATTATTAAAATAACCTATTAAGCTTTTGAAAAAAATGATCAGTTATTAGTTAGTCTATATTAAATGTCCTTGTTGCTAAGTAAATAACCCCAGGAGTTTGAATATTAATATATAAGGAGTTAAGGCACACACACAAAAAAGAACTTGTTACAAGCCACCAATTTAATCAAATAAATCCTACGGTATAATATAATTGCAATTGGCATTTAGCGATTTGCATTGTACAACAATATTTTACATTTTCATGTGATTCCGTTTATCTCTTTTGTAACCGTGATTAGACGAAAGCGTTTTGTTGTATTTAAGTGCAGATGTTTGTATTTGCAGAGCAACGCCAGTAAACAATGCAAACTGGTCTTTGGCACCGGCTGTGTTGCATGGCCCCTAATTGCTGTACAAAATGAAACAAATTACTCACGGCTGTTAGCTTATTACATGCCTGAACCCACATGTGGCTTCCTGACTGTAAGTACTAATACTTTTTATCATCACAGTCTCACTCCAACTCGTCACATTTTGACGCATGGTCAAGACCCTTTTGCGTCGCTTTTTGAAGCTCAAGGTACCCCTTTTTAGTCACTTTTCGACGTGAAGGGTCTGTTACTGTTACCTTTCCGAAGGCATATATCACAACAAATTGTGCAATTTCAGACTATAAATGAATTGAATTAGTATTTGTAGTAATTACTTTGGAAAATAACAGGATGGATGTAACAGGTGATATTTTGAACTAAATGAAGCAGTTTTAATATGTGCTGTCATTATGACTTTAAAAAAAAAGTAAAAGGGTGGACAGTAACATGGTTTGAAACTGCTTTTTTGTTTGTTTGTTTTTAAAGTATAAGATAACACAGTTCAATTTAACTGTAAAACTGTCATCCCTGTTACTGTCCACACTGTTACCTTTCTGAAGGCGTATATCACATCAAATTGAGCAATTTGAAACTACATGAATTGAATTTAGTATTTTTGTCATTGCTTTGTAAAAATAACAGTTGGTTGGTCAGGGTTAACAGTTTTACAGTTGAGCTGAATTATGCAAGGTCCAACTAAAATAACCGGTCCCACTTTATATTAGGCCGTAACTACTATGTACCTGCATCATAAAATAAGTACAATGCACTTATTGTGTTTATATTGTATTGCAAAACACTTTTGACAATAACAATGGGTTAAGATGTGAGTGATGGATCAACAGTGTAATTATAAATGTAATTACAGTAATTACATGCAGGTGTTTTTAAATATAATATATTTTTACATAAGTACAATGTAAAAACATGTATGTACGCAATAAGAGCATTGTACCAAATGGTTAATTTAAATGTAAGTACATTGTTGTTAAGGCCACCTAATATAAAGTGGGTCCAAATAAGCAGTGCAGGTTCACTGTATAACTGTCAAACCTATTAAGTTTATGGACATATCACACAACTAATACAATTATACTATTTTAAATGGAATATGTTGTAATTATGACATTGAAAAGGTAACAGGGTGGTAAGCGCTGATAGTTTTTTAGTAAAATTGAGCAAGTTATTTTAGTGGGATGACATCATTTAATCGAACTGTAAAACTGTCAACCCTGTTACTGTCCAGACTGTAACCACTCTGAAATAATAATTATCTTACTATATATGTTTGTGTGTTTGTTTGTTTGTATGTGTGTGTGTTTTCAAATCATATATATATATATATATATATATATATATATATATATATATATAGCAATCTTTCCTTTCAAAGTTTTCAAAGCAGAAATATGTTTGGTAAGTTCTTGCATTATTAAATTAGATGTTTAGATGTAGTAAGGGGTTTGACCCAAGTAACCCACACATCTGTCACATGTTCAAATTCTAAAAAGCAAGCTCTGGCATCTATAGAAAAGCAAGTGGCCTTGTTACTTAAAATGTTCCCATGGCAATAGAATATTTGGTTGTTGGCTTATCAACTGGAAGCTGGAGATAAAGTACAAGAAAAGAAAATGTGGAATTCAAAGAAATCATTTGGGAGAATTAGCTGAGGCCAAATTCATCATTCACACGTCCGCCTAAGACAAAGCATGACAAATCGCAAACGGAACAAACACAGTTAAAGTGTATTTCAATGCTCAAAGCGTGAGCTTTACCATACGTTGCATTTTTTAGAAGGGAGGGGAAATTCTGCTTTCTCACTGTCTTTCTATGTGTTTCATGAAAAGATTCCCCGGGTTTTGATTAATCTCTGCTGTCAGAGGAAGTTCCTGTGTTTTGGTCCCAACAGGCAATTTGCCCACACCACATCTGGAAGTTCTCCCCTCACCCCAATGTACATGCACAAAAACTCACAGAAAAACGCTAGACACTACATGTGCTCTCCTTCAAGTCATCTACATCAGCTTTGCTCACCATCCTAACCCTAACCATTTCTAACTAATTATTCACCTCCAAGCTAGCATTTTAGCCCAGAGCCTGTACTAATAAACAAGATATTGTGCCCACAAATTAAGATTTTTTTTCCTACACCTTATTAATTTGTTCCCTTAATTTAGATCAATCATCCTTCACTGTAAATGCGCTTTAACAAAATATAAACGAGAGAACATATTTTTTGCATGTCATTTGAAGGGCTCTGTATTTTTGCAAGGTTTATTTTTATAGCAAATGATGGTACTTCAAAGTACACAGATAGAGCAAATTAGACTAATTTCTATGAATACTAATGGACAAAATTAAAAAGAAAAAGCCTTAGTCTAAGTATTTTTAGTTATATAGACCATTTATTTCTCTGATTTTGTATTTTTTAAAAATGTGACCTGGACGTTTTTTTTTTATGAGATTCACCCTCTAAATGTCTTGAACTGAGACGGATCGTGTTTTTCTGTCAGACACTTCATTAGGTTCACTTCCTTTCAGTCAGACATGAATGTTATTACAAATTGTTCCTAGCTGTCTGTGGTATGTGCTGGCAAAAATGACTCTCCAAGGTATCTCGAGGTACCATGCTGCTTTAACATGAGAATCGTGTTGTGATACTGACACTTAGTGGACTGAGTCTGAAACAATAGACTTAAAACTCAATGTTGCAGTGCTCTGTTTTAATATAACCTGGAAATATGTTGTTTAATTAAAAAAAAAACTTTTTTTTTTTTCACTTAGAATTTAGTAGTCAATTACACCAAACATTTACAAAGAAGCTGTAAATAATTAAATTTTGAAGTAAAATAGTATTTTCTTGTAAAACGTACTCTAAAAAAGAGAAAGTCAGACAGATCACTGTTAAAGAGTTATGTCATGTTAATAATATTTTAAAAGCTGTGAGCAACATTTTTACAAAATTTTAAATTCTATATAGTGTTTTTTCATGGAGAGTTCAATTTTCATTTGACATTTTAAGCATTTCTGAACTAAAATTACACTCCTTTGTCTTTCTCAGATAGCATTTGTGTTTCATAACTAGCTTTTTCCACACTTTTTGTTTTTTCAGAACTTCACGGCTTAATTGAAAATTGATTTTTTTTTCTGATATTTTAATATTTTTCTTTTTTCACACTTAAGATGATTTTATCTCAAGGTTTTCACTCACACTGATCTGTCCTTGATACAAATAAATAAGTAAATGAAGGAAAGAAAAAGTACACTAACTTTTGGAAAAAAAATAAGTGCACAAGTTTGAAATTACATTAATAATAATAAATAAATAAATAATTATAAATATTGAAATGGTTTGTTTAGATACTATAGTTTCTTTTTTTATATATATAAGACATTTTAATGATGAATTGGGTTTGAGACAAGGTAAAACAGTAGCCTAAAATGTATTCGTAAAAGGCAATTTAATAGTAATATATAAAAATAATAATAATAATAATAGTCCTAATAATGAATGAATGAAGACATAATAAAAACGCAACGACAGTGCTGGTCGCTGATTTAGCTGTATGAACAAAATGTGCAACCCCAAAAAATTTGGTTTGAACCCAACTGGAGACTAAAGCAATAGAGCAAGAGTCTCGGAGAAATGAACCTGTGCGGACTGTAATAAAATCAGGGGAAAATAAAATAAGGCAAAAAGGCGAAACGGATGTACAGTGGAGGAAAACAGAAAACATGAGGATTGTGATTCTTCCTTCAATTCAGCGCAAGAACAATAGATGCCCATCAGTCTGTTAGCACCTCTGGACGCTCAGGGAGTGTGAAGGGCTCACAGAAACCAGCTATTGTCTGAACCAGCTTCACGTCTCACTCAGAAACACATTACAAATTACTGACACAATGACTAACCGCCCTGTTTTAGGAATCTCACTTTGTGAACCCGGCAGACTGCTCGAGGAGGAGCCCCCAAAGACAATGACACGACATTTAATAATTTCCAAACATGCGACTCTGGTGAAATTTATAAGTATGTGTGCCTGGTAATACCTTCCCTGGCAATAAGGCATATATCCTCCCTTGTGAAAAAGAAATACGTTTATAGCATACTTTTAAATAAAGAGTAGGCCAATTCGGAAATAATAGCCTAACGTTAACTTACTTCAAAAGTACAAATTTAAGTACGAACGAACTAGTGCACTTACATTTGTTTTACCTTGAAATATCACATTCAACATCGTACTGATGATACACTAGTAATAAGACGAACGGCTTCTGTTTCTTTCCAAACGTCTGTTATGGGATTGTGTACTTTTGAAACTTCGCAAAAATGGCGGATCACTTTACGGCAGCAACAAATGCACGTTTACAGCGAGCCGCTGAAGTTACGACTCACTTAACAGCAGAGGGAGCCAAAACTACATACAGTTGCTTAAAGTGGCCTTTTCATTCATTTATCTGGAACTAGAGTTTGATGTAATATTTATATTATGATGTATATAATTTGAAGTCCGCTACAAGTGCAATTAAGCACACTTCTTTCACAGGGAAAAAAACTATAAACAGATAACTGTCATACGATTTTCAGAGTTATTGTAAATAATTACATACTTAAATATTACCTATCTTGCTGAATCAAAACTATGTGGATATGGTGGAAATTTATTTTTCTGTAAAACTATATAGGGGGCTTTTCATCATTTTACTTCACGCCTCCCCTGCTGAAAAAAACAGCTAAAACCAGCTGGTTGGCTGGTTTTAGCTGGTTTTAGCTGGTCATTCCGGCTGGTCTCACAGCTTAAACCAGCTAAGACCAGCCTGGCAAGCTGGAAATGTGGCCAAAACCCCTCTTAAACCAGCTTGCTGACCAGCTTAAACCAGCTAGGACCAGGCTGGTCTCTTTGTTGTTTTTCTGCAGGGTCCAGATCTTTATATTTAATTAAAATAATAAAATAAATAAATATAATTAAATAACATTGAAATCACACACAATCTACCTATCTATCTATATAATTATTTTACTACATTGTTTTTAAGCAAATTACATTGCTCTATTAATATAATAGATAGATAATAGATGGCTTTTACAATGTGAAAGCAAATATATTGCACCCTGAAAATCTAAATGAAAATCTTTATGAAAGCTATTTTTTCAAACCAAATCTGATCAGTTTTAACAAGATTCATATCGAATATTACTGTGGTGAACACTTGATAGGAAGAATGTAAAAGTGTCAGCTGGACTGACAGTTCAGAAACATCGTTTTTCATAAGGAATGTGGTTTTATTAGGATGATTTGCATGATTGACATGATATAAAACAGAGGAGGGCAGGAGCTGTGTTGTAAAGCGTGATGCTTTCTGGTCATAGTCCACTTCATACACCCCAATAAATGTCATTTCCCTTGTCTTATAGCTCTAATGTCTTTCACAGCTCACACCGAGACACCTTGAAATAATTTGTCCAATCTTCTGTACTGGATACATCTCAGTTCAGCTTTCAGCGGTTTCCTCTAATTATGGGTGCCACAAAACACACAAGCAGAATCGCCCAGTTTCGATTTTATGATTATTATTCTACTTTTACTTCACTTAAAGCTCAAGGCTAAGGTTCCCACTAACATCGTGTATCATACTCTACAGATCATTGTAACAAACCTGCATAAAAACACTAAGTCAAGCTGTAGCTTGGTTTCTGCTTCTCTTAATGATTTTCTGTTGCAAAAAAATAAATAAATAATGATAATAATAAAAATAATAATTAAATAAAATTTTTAAGACTTTTCATTTCAAAACATTTTGAATAGAATTTCTCTCAGGCTCCTTTATTTATGTTCAGTTATTTCACTTTAATGGCAATAAAAAGAACCTATTCATTGCAATTAAAGTGAAATTACTGAACCTACACATAGGGGCCTGAGAGAAAATGCTTGTTTTAGAAAAACATTTCAGATGGCACTTACAGGCTTTTCATCTGACTCTTCATTTTTTTCTTTAGATTTAAAAAATAAATGTAAAAATTGTATGAATTTCTCCTCAACAGGTCCACAAAAAAGCATAATGTAAATGTAGTGTTAATCTAAATACAGTTATGCAATAAGATAAAAGTTTTATATATTTATATATCTATAATTTATGTATTTATTTATTTTTAAAATAACTACATATTAGTGCTGTCAAATGATTAATCATGATTAATGATTATTTTCATCCAAAATAAAAGTTTTTGTTTACATATGTGTGTGTGTGTATTATGTAAACAAAAACTTTTATTTTGAATGTGATTAATCGTGATTAATCATTTAACAGCACTATATCATTGTGAGTCATTTTAAGCTGTAAAACTGAAGAAAAGTCTGTGTAACTGATTAAATTATCAATAAAATCATCCTCAGAGTGCAGAAAGGAAATATGTCATAAAGTGTGTTCAGTCATTCAATTAGCCTTTTCCTTCTCTTTTGATGTGCAATTTGGCCATTTCCTTACAGTGAATTGTTCACATTATTTTTTTTTAATAACACTTTTCTCTGGCCAAAACGAGCGAACCCTGTGGACCAGCGCTATTAGGTCTCAGCACTCTGTCTGTTTAATAATTGGTCATTCTCATCCCGGCAGTCACAGCCCTTGGCTCCAGAGTGCACAAGGAACAGGCAATAGTCCAAGCGTCCAATACCTGTCCTCATCATGTTTTAACTCAAGTCTTTAGCCTCCTCCCAGCCTCAGCCGGGACTCATTTGGGAGTTCATAATAGCTCTGGCCTGCCAGCTGCAATCTGGCTCTAAGCAGGACGTCCCAGATTGTACAGTCAATAATAGTTTCAATATATTAAAATAGAGGCATTTGCGATCTGGCACTGGGATCATTTGTGCCATGTCACTGTTAGAGGCAAAGACCCGGCAATTATAAGACTCACTGTGCCCCAGTTAATGGAGGGTAAGTGGGTCCATTTTAGCAGTGTCTTTGTGTCCTTCGCAGTATTTCCCACAATTATTGTCAATATACAATCATGCCTTCTGCTTCTCACAATGCCCTAGTTGGACATGACATATATAAGTGCCACTGCATTATATAGCAAAATAGCAAATCAGGTGCCAGGACTGGATTTTATTTGCTTTGGACTGGGATTTGATTGGATTATTGATGATAGAATCAGTGCTGGGTACCGATTGCATTTTTAAAAAACCTAATCCGACTGTACTTTTTCATTGATTACATGACTACATTCCCACAATATCAATGCATTATTCATAGTTTGTTTTCTTTTATTCATGAATGTTTATTTGAATGATCACACAGTTGGTGTTGTTGTTGGAACGTTTCTGTCTTTCAAACATATTAAAACACACAAATTCACATTATTTCGTATTTGCATTTTATGAAGGGGTTTCCAAACCTTGTAGTGAGCGTTCTGTTTAAGTTGTTGCTATTTTTAAGTGATTTATTTATTCATTTATTTGTGATTGAATTAATCTTTTCATTAAACTCACAAACCCCTGCAAGTTGGATTTACACATAACTGCATTAATAATTTAATCGTGACACAATGCTGACAGCAAATGCATTTTTCCATTACACAGCATGATTGCTGATGGTGTAGCATTTTCAAATGTCAAGGGGATTTATTAGACAGGGGAGGGTTTATGTATCAAGACTTTCCATATCTTTTTAGCATTCTCCCTTCTGAGTGTTCCAGAGACGATTACTGAAGACGATTACAAGGACTTTATGATTCTGAATTATTAATTCAACTATCCGTAGCCTATTGCAGCAGCATGATTAGAACCTTTCTGTATTCTCACAAGACAGAAAACGGATGTGCAATGCAGGTGGTGCAAAGTTTAGTGTCCTGTCTTTAAATTAAGACATAGTTTTCACGCTGTCTACTTTTACAAAACTCT
Source organism: Enteromius mattozi (assembly GCA_032359235.1). Taxonomy (NCBI): domain Eukaryota; kingdom Metazoa; phylum Chordata; class Actinopteri; order Cypriniformes; family Cyprinidae; genus Enteromius; species Enteromius mattozi. Next base: position 13,942,253 of record JAUMHE010000079.1, read on the forward strand.
TCTGAAAAGAAAAATATTCTCGAATTTGATTCGCTGAGGGCCGTTCCAACGGTCTTGGTACTAGGCTACATTTTCCCGCCCTCTCATCTGTTTTTGCGCGTTTCAGGAAAACAGTTTGTCCGTTAATAGTGGGGATTTTAGTGAGCCTTTCTGCAGTTTTTACCCCTGAGCAAAAAAACAAGAAGCAAACCAGATAATCGAGTCATTCAATTGTCTATTTCACCTGTTCTTTTTACACTAAATTAACACAACTGTCTGTCGTCGCTCTGGGGTGCGTTTCTCAAAACCATCGTTAACTAAATAGTAGTTCCATTGAACTTGTGACCATATTTGCTTTTGGGAAACGCAACCTAGGTCAGTTACACTCAAACACATTTCACACTATAACACATAGTCCTGTATGCGTAATATAGACTACTGCTGTACAATATATGCAGACAGGTCTCGTAGCCTACATTTAATCTATCGGTCTGCTTCTGAAGTTTCACACACAAGAATCGAGCACCGAATTTTGGGATTTTGTCGGCTAGATCTCCTTTAAATGTGGTGAATGGAAAAGCTGATAGTTTAAAAGTAGCCTGTTACTTACATTTGTTCAAAAAATACGGATTTATTGCGGAACGAAGCTCTGCTGTTGTTGAGCGTTGTTTGGAGAATCTTGACTCTGGAACTAATTTGGATGGCGGAGCAGAAACAGACAAAGTGCTCGTTCTGCATAAAATCTAAATCTGCTCAACGCATTTTTTCGCAATGGTTTTAATAAAATGTGTGTGAATGGCATTTAATTTCCCATGTTGAAAAAAAACAGCATTTGCTATTTAGGTAGGCTATGTTTTGAAGCTGGGTTGCTGGTTTAAGCTGGT
>JAUMHE010000079.1:13974545-13985943 GCA_032359235.1 Enteromius mattozi
GTCCCTTGAAAAGATATAATAAAATATTTACAAAAATGTGAGGGGTGTACTCACTTTTGTGAGATACTGTATATATACACACACATGTATATATATATATATATATATCAATAAAAACGTGTCCTTTTTTTCAAAAAATAAAAATGAATATTTTTCAAATAAGCTTTAATGCACTTATCAAATAACAAAGGCATCAAATCTCAAATGTTTCGGTTTTATGGACAAAAATATGTTCATGGTTAATTTAACTTGCAGTCTGCAAAGGAAATTGGAAATCACTAGGCATAAAATAAGTATTTTTGATTAATCATTCATACATGTGAAAATGGGATGAGAACGGAACAAATTTGGCTCAAATAATTTGGCTCAGAGTAAGACAGAAATCTTTTTTTTTTAGCATTTTATTCTGCAGATTAAAATATAATACAAAGCTTCTTCACTTTCATTGTGGCAAGCAAAAGTGCTAGTGAATCATATTTTGAGAGAAAGCCTGATGTGCGTGAGCCAAACGGACACTATTTTCAAAATCAGCATCCCAAAATTAGTAAGAAACAAGTACCGGATTCCATTCATCAAACAGGATACAGGACTATTTAGCTACTAACATTTTTTAATATCTAAAACAATTCAGAATCCTTCATTTAAACCTTCCTTAAATAGGCAGCTGCATATATGAGAAAAAAAACACCTAACAAAAAAAATTCTAACAAAGGGTTTCTCAGGTGTTTTTGTAGTATTGGGTGTCCTTAATAACTTACTAAAAGTTTACCAAAGTTTGACCACTAGAAAAGTGTTAATTTTCAACATGGTGTCCAAGATGGGCAAGAAGCCTTTAAATATCCTAACTCCTTCATTATTTGACCTAGCTAAGTAATCTTGGTGTCTAACCCCATGTTTTCTGGGTCTATGAATCCATCGGACTTGTCTAAATTGCACTGACATGATTACACACTTATGGAATACATGATTTTGTGAGATTACTCTAAGGTTTTATCTTTGTTTGGGGTGAACCAGAGATGTAAACAATTTAGCCTGTGTCATGTAACTCCTACTCAGTATGTGTTTTTGGACTCATACCCATTTTTTTGTTAAAACACAGACTTGACATTCAATGTAAAAGTTATTTCACCCAAAAATAACTTAAATTGGAGTTGTATAACTTTGATCATTAACAACTCTGAATTAGCCCGAACAGAGGCCTGTGTGTGAACCCTCTAAAATGGTCACTCATTTTAATTTGAATAAGGTGTAAGGCATCCTCTATAGATAGTTTTGGAGTATAAAGGTGGCATTATACTAAACTCAACAAAACTAAATTCACAATTTTCAGCAATTCAGAAGATGGTGGAAGAGAATGCTGACATTTGATATTGCTTGAAATGTTGCTGGCAGCGCAGTGTATGCCATTTTGTTGTAAACCAAGAAACTTGCCCCATTTGCTGTAAAAATCTGAGATGGCTCTGATAGGGTTGAGGTTCATCAGAAGGGAGCTGATAGAATCAACAATGCAAGTGTACAAAGAGGTAAAGACATAAACATTTCCGCTGGTGGTTTTTATCGTTTCGTTTTTTATATTTCTAGTGGAAGTTGATTACTTTGCACTGAGGAGGACATGATAAAATTTAAGGCATATATCAATTAAAAGGTTTATAAAAAACTAAATAATATTTTTAATGTCTATTATCTATGTTTAAGTGATAAATCTACTACAGTATATATAATTACAGCAATTTTTTATAAATATGTGACTATTTTAGAGAAAATATGAGCATATAAATCATAGAGACAGAAAAGTCACTGTATAACAGGAATGTCCCGTAATCAACCTCTATGGGAGGAAGAGTGTGACGACTAATGGTAAATCTAGGGTCACAGTGCAAAAAGAGTATAAAATATAAACCAGAATAAGAGGAAACAACTGAAGAAAATAGAAAAAGATATGTATAAATGATAAAAGAATTTTAAAATATATTTAAACTAAAATATATTTTTAAAAAATATTAAAAAAGGGGTTAGCGGTACAGCCCTGTTTTGACTAATTTTACAGTATACCACATAGTTGTAACAAATCAATTCTTTATTGGAATCAAATGAATGGTTATGAGCCACAGAAAACACCAACACTAGGCAAAACGATATGAGAACGGAGAATTACGCAATTACTTAAGGGAAATTGAACTCTTATTTTTCGCATAAATATGCTTGTAACCAATTACTTTAATATATAACTGCAAATATGCTAAATACAATATTACATGGCCAGGCACCAGTATTCCTGGTCTAGGAGGAAAACAAAGGAGTAATGGTAATTTTAAGGACCTTATGGCCCCCATTTTGAAAATGGGGCCTTTCTTGGATTCAAACTTTGGTAAACTTTTAGTATGTTTTTAAGTCTGATTCTACTGTAATCCACTGAGAAACTTTTTGTTGGAACCTTTTTTAGGGGTCAAGCCATATTTGCAGCTGACTAAAACAAGCATCTATTTGCAAGAATACTGGCTTTTTACAGTCTCACAATCCATTTGTATTTTACGAGGTGGCTAATTCGCACAAATTCATACAACCTCACTCGTATGATTTTGTAAGATTGGTATAAAACCCCAGTGACGGGTAAGTTTAGGGGCGTGGTTAGTTGTAGGTCATTCTTAGAAATTGGCACCTCGTAAAATATGAACGAATTGCGGCGAGATCGGGCTTGCTTTCAAGCATGTTTCTGATATCTGATTTTCAGTGTGCTCTCTGAGTGTTTATGGTCAGTTTGTGAGAGTATGATCTGTTTTCATCTGTGGTGGTTATTTTTAAACCCGTGGGCTTTCTATGCTAGTCCATCACTGTCAGTGCAGAGATCACACTGACTGCGACTCAACAACACAGACAGCTGCGAAACAAAAGGCCAGTGACCGATGGGCAGCGAAAAGGACACCGGTCTCATCACACAATTACATTTCATCAACAGTGACTGAAACGCAGAAGTGGCAACCCCATGTTTGAGGACGCTGAGATAAAGATGCTAATCTCCACTGAAAGAGTTGCCTGAAAATGTAACTGCTGATTTTCCTGAATAAAACACAATAAGGAGACAAAAGCCATTTAGCAATCTTCTGCAGTATGGCGAGAAAGTCAAATGCTTTTCAAAGGTCGAAAGTAACACAAACAATCAGTAGGGGGCGCCCTTACACATTTAACTATTTTAATATCATTACTTTGATTAACGCAGCATTTATATCCATGCAAGTGCATGTTGAAGCTATTATAATATGTTGTTAGATGATAATACGTGACCCTGGAGCCAGCGGCGTAACTTAGTCATGATGGGCCCCCCTGGGCTGCACCATGAAGCACATACAAACACACAGACCTCATATTTAGAAAGAGAACCCATACAAGCAAATTAGTGCCTAACCTACTTAATATCCACCACAGTCAAACATTATCAAATAAAATTCTTGAAAAACTAAAACAGTGACAGAAATGTATGTGTTTTATATAAATATTTATTAAGATGAAAATAACAACTTTGACAAAAGACGGTTATGCAGGAAAAATCATATACAGTGAGGTATTTAGACAAACATACATGAATGCGATCGATGGTGATGGTATTAAATATCACAAACAATCTATCAGAAAATCAACTGCGAATGTTTGATCTCCTGTGTGTCTTCAGTAATAATACACACCAAACGCAGCGGCCACACAGAACAAGCTGTCCTGTTAGAAAAAGAACATAAATACAATAACCTAAGCGATGAAATTCACACAAATGTAAAAATAATTCCTCACTTACATTCATAAATATATCTTGAGCATAGCTGTCTGTATCTGCATCCCAGAAGCAGCGCGCAGCCATCCTGCCAAAACATATTCAGTGGAAAATGTTGATTGTTTTATTTTATAGAATTTCTATAATCACACAAATATGTAAAATATATTTTAAACAAAATTCAAATGAAATCTGATATTTAAATATAATTCATTTTGATATGTCATATGCAATTAAAAATGAAAAAATGTGTCTAAACATAAGCCTTGTATAACTAACAGTAAGTTGTTTTTTTGTGCTGGTGGCTGAAGATCTTGAGTAGTCAGATCTGCAATTAAAAACAGCCCTGGGTTTCAGATGCCCTGCAATATTGGTTTCACATCCTGAGATTGTATCTTACTCTGTGGGTGTCCTAGAAAGATCAGTAGAAATCTCAAGTACGTGACAAACAACCCAAAGGTCACAGCTAGACATCTGAAGACGTGTTTCGCACGTGAAAACGTCTGTGGTCACAGATCTGCTGCAGGTCTGTTTGAAATCATGCTGATTTCACAATTCATTCATTTTCCTAAGAAGTGTTGCGCTTACTTGACTCCTTCTCCACGCTGTTCTCCAACCACCACCTGCACGATGAGCTTGTATCTGTCAAAGCCCACATCTGAAAATACAACAGCCTGTTGTAACCACAGCTTAGCCAACAAAAAAAAGTTTCCATGATCAGTTGTATGTAAGATGATTTTTCTTAGATTCGGACACTGACTGCTGTAATCTGACAATGGACTTTAAAACTATAAGTACTGACAGACTGAGATACACATTAAGTATACGGTCAAGACACCAGATGTAATTTTTCATGTTTTTGGGTGCAGGACACTACAGTTCATTTGTGTAAGTGAGGATAGCAAAATAACCTTTTTACACAACAGACTGAACAAAATGAAGCATTGCTTGGTAAATTGGTTTATCCTAATTGGTATTGGGATTTAATTGTGTGCTTAAATCTAACAGCTGACAGCTACCGAATTCATTTGTGAGACAGAAGGATGACCAAAACCAGTCTGATTTGAGAGGAAAGGTAGTCAAATTCTACAAGAATGGCATTTCAATCCAAAATATAATAATAAAAAATAAAAAAAAGATGAGATATGCCTACAGAGATGGTCTTTTCCATTGTGAAGACATTTAGAGAGACTGCTGAGGTGAAGAATTTGCCTGGGCGCGGAAGAAAGAAAAACACGACACCCAGAACAGACAGACTTGGCAGTGATGGCAAAACTGAAGTGTGGAGAACCCCAGTGTCTTGTGCACGGTGGTATATGGCAGCTAGTGGACTAGTTAACTATTCACCGATGGAAATATAAACTCTGAAATGTATGTGGAAGTTCTCCAGAATCAGATGCTGCCATCAGCCATGGGCCTTTGTTACATCCTTCATCACGAGAACCCCAAACACACTGCAAAGATGCCTGGTAATTTCTTTAAGCAGAAGAAGGTTCAAGTATTAAACTGGCCACCACAAAGTCCAGATCTAAACCCGATTGAGCATTTCTGGAAGGTGATGGAGGGTCGCGCCCTGGATGAAGTGACAAAACCCCCAACAGGAACTGAAGAACCTGCTGCAGTGAGTTTGGGACAATACTGAAGTTCAGGTTTGCATGAACCTGGTTGACAGCATGCCCAGGAGACTACAGACTGTCTATAGCCATGTTTCCATTACAGATTTGCACAAAACCTGATAAATGTCCATGAAAAAGTATTGCTAAATGACAGCGTTTCCATAAACCGATGTTATGCAACTAAACCGTAACCTTCTGCCTCTCGTGATAAGTTGGATATATTTCTAGAAAGGAGTCGTATGCGTGCATCTTTACAGAAGCAGCACAGAGAGATACGACCACGTATTAAGTGTTTCTTGGAGGTTATAATACATTAAAGAACGATCATATGACTTTTTACATACGCCATGTGACCTGGAAATGTGAAAAACCCCATTCCATTGCAGTTTCGCGCAGTATCCCTTTTTCGAATTGCCTGAAAAACCACCTCATGCGAGCGTAAAAACATTTTTGCGATATTTGGGAGTTTTGGCGTTTCCATTAGGCATATTTGGGATGGATTTTGATTGGTTGTCAATGTTTGTATTGAAAAAATCATTCTGAAAGTGATTTCAACGATATTGTTTCTTTCTGTTTGCCTTTAACGTTACACCTGTGGAGTGGACTCTGCTATACTTTAATACTAAGAATGATTTTTTGGAAATACAGTATATCTTTATAGTTATCGTGCTTTGTGTGATTGGACCTTAAGGGTGGCCCAGTAAAGTACTGATAGGGTTGTGTAAATATTGTCATGCTAACAGTTGTCTGAATAATTTACTGGTTGATTGTAATCCATTACACACCGATCTATCAAAGTTATCTGAATGTTCTCTGAGTTCTTGCCATATTTTATTACTATTTTCTATACTATAGTTAATAAACTGTGGCAATGTTAGAAACTGTTGAAGGTGTCTGAATAAATTTTAGTTTGATGTTAGATGTCTTTCCTAAAACATTCCTTAAAAAAGGAAAAGGAATGAAAGTCGACATATGCAACACATTTAACCCAATAAACATCAATTAAAACAGTAAACAGACCATCCATCACAACCTCGTTTTCATTAACGAAGAAAATATATACTAAGACGTTTAAAACGCAGTTAAAACGACTTTAATGTTAACAGCTGTAAACCACATTTTACTTAAATGCGTAAGTGATAATGAAGTAACAGTTAGAGCAGTGCCTCTGACCTTTCAGCTTGTTTTTAATAGCGTCTGCTAAAGATCTGGATAATGTGGGAACCTCCTCAGGATTGTACTGAACTCCATACAGTTGCTCCCTCAGGACTTCTCTAATGCACTCCTTCGCCACTCCTGGCTTGAACCTGAAGGGGAAATCAACCAAAAAAAGGTATTTAGATAAAGTTTACCTAAACGCTTCGTCACGAACGCAGTTTAGAAGCACTCAAATGCAGCCCTAAGCTTAGCTAGCTGCTGTTTTAGCCGGCTAAGTGAGTCGTCAAACGTTTAAAACGGAGGTTTCAGGTCGACTTACTTGTCTTTATAATTCGGTCTAATGAGGTACGTGTTCGCTCCCGCGTCCATGAATAAAACGCTTTTTAAACGTTTGATGCACAACGCTACTTTCGCTTTACTGCTTGACCGTGGTTGTCATAACAACTCGGTTTCATCCGGGGAACGGTCTGACGTAATGGCGTCATGAGCACCGGCTGCGTCGCTTCAATTTAAAGATTTAAAGTTTAAAAGCGCGTTTATACGTTCGCACTGTCTTACGTCTGATTTCTAGAAACAGCCTAAATAAACTCATATTGAGGACTTTAATTAAACTATGAATCCAAACTGGCAATAGGGTGAGCTGATGTAAGCCAAGGGAAGGTTATTTGACATAAATGTTTGGTTTTGGGTAGGTTTTTCTATGATTATTTAGTTTGAAGATGTTTTAAGCGTTATAATTTCATGCCGTCTGTTTTGTGGCAGGTCACACACACGCCTGCTATAAAGTCACCGAAACACTTCCTCTGTGGGATTTTGTGAAACTCAGGGTGGTCTGTCGGTGGTCTTGTGGTGAGATTGTGTGAACATGTGATGAGAGATGAAATGATTTGACAGAAAATGGAAATTAAAAATCCAAATATGTTACAGACCATCTTTTAAAAAAATAAAAAAATAAATAAAAATACAGTTTATTATAAAAATGCCATATTTTAAAATTTTGTTATTGTTGTTATTATTCTTGATAATTATTTTTTATGTATTGATGATTTATTTTATTTTATTTTATTTTTGTTTTGTTTTTATTTCTGTTATTATTATGAATATATATTTATTTATGTGTTATTATTATTATTATTGTATTTTTATTTATTGTTTTGCCACATCTACTTTTTAGTTTCTAGAGATCTGAAAGTCAACAAAAGGAAAAGAATTGGAAAAAAAAAAAAAAAAGGCTTCTACAATGGCAGTGACATTCAGTTCCTGTCTGTACCTCCCCCCCTGAAAGACGTAGGTTTTCTTCTAAACAGCATGTTAGTGCAAAGCATAAATCAGCAGAAACGGGAAGACGTTTGCATCTCCGGTGGCTGCCTGCGTTGACTTGCTCCTTTCCTTCTGCAGCATGAAGTGTGACCTCAAGAAGAAACTCTTACTTTTTTCATTCATGTTGAACTTGATTCTTAATGGTGAGTAAAAGAGATCACAATCGTTTCTGGGCTCTGTCTTTCCTCGGTGTTGAGTTCTCCTTCCTGGCTGTTGATTCGTACGATATTTTCACTTCGACTTCGAAATATTTCTCACATTAAGGGACGATATAAAACAAAGAAATCTGAACGCTTTTGTGCACCAGACGCTTAAAAATGAATACATTTTCTTGCTTCCCATATCAAATATCAAAATCTTCTTCATTTCGAACCATAGGCTGAATAACTTGTTTTTTAAGCAGTTTTAAGGGTTTAAAACCTTTTTTAGCCTCGTTTGTTGAAAGGATTTGTTGTATTGTACAAAAAAGGACACAATTGAAGCACCTAGAAATTTCCTTTGACTCACGGAAAATGTGAGCGAGATCTGCAAAACAACAGCTCTTTCACCTTTTGAAGAGTTTCATACCTGTATCGTACATCAGTAGTGAGATAAGAGCGAGTAGGTTTATTTAACGCTTAAAAGAAACATCGTGACACAGACTGTTGCAGTTTTCATGATGTAAGGTTACTTTGTTTTTCTTTATAGACACAAAGGTTGAAACTTGGCTATACTTAATGGCTTTAAAAAGTAAAAAATAAAAAAGATGAGCTCATTGATGACCCTGTCTAGGATTGGCTTTCTGTTGAAGTGACCAAGTGTTGTTTTTATTTCAGTGGAATCGGCGCATGAAGTCAGTGGTACATTGGAAGAAAACATCAGTGTTAAATTTACTTTACAAAATCCTGTCATCAACAAAATCTCTGATAAACCTAGCCTGTACATAAATGGGAACAAAAGACAAAGTTGCAAACAAATCAGCCCTTGTAAAGAAAAGTTTGCACTCAGTGATGTGAAAAACTGTACTGTCACTCTATACATCACAAATCTCACACTGGAAGATGAAGGAATATATCATGTTGCAGTGCTTTCAGATGGTTCTGACCCTCTTTTTGAGAGCAATAAAATTCATATTAAAGTCACATTAAGCAATAAAACAACAGGTACGTTTTTTTTCTTAAAACCTAGTCTACAGAATCCATTTAAAATTGTTTTTTGTTAAGCGAAATACATATATCATGCGCTGTTGCTACTTCAATAGCTGGTTTGCATTTTTAGTAAAATGAATGCTTTGTTTGTAGCAACATTAATGCGATTAAACAAGTGATGCATGCCATTTTAAAAATCAAGGTATTTTTCTTTCAGAAACTACAACCACAGCTGCACATGATCATGTTGCGACTAAATCACCTAAACTGGAGCTATCAGAGCAAAAACCGTTCTTCTTTTTCTTCAGTGCAGCAGTCATAATATTTATATGTCTTTTTGTGGGCATATTGTGCTGGCAGTTTAAGACCTATCCAAGAAAACCAGGTAATGCAGTATTTTTGCATTGTTTTGAATCAAATGTCTCATTTTTATTCTATGAAACAGTTGTTGTTGTTGTTTTTTGTGCATCAGACATATTGTTTTTAAGTGCTATTGAATTATGTTGTGTCATCTTATGCTAAATTCAGAACTTTTATTATTATACACTACTGTTTGTAAGTTTGGCATCAGAAAGCAGCAAGGATGCTGAATTGATCCTAATTGACTGTAAAGAAATCAATAACTCTACACAAGATTTCTATTCCAAATAAATTCTGCTCTTTTAATCCAATTTTAAACCAAAGTCCAGAGAAATCCAGCAGAAACTAATAATTAAAATGTTTAATAAGCAGCAAATCAGCATATTAGAGCAGATTTCTGAAGGATACTGAAGACTAGAGTAGTGATGCTGAAAATTCAGCTTTGATCACAGGAATAAATTACATATTTAAACATATTCACATAGAAAGCAGTTATTTTAAGTTGCAATAAAAGTTCACAAGATTGCTGTTTTACTGTGTTTTTGATCAAATAAATGCAGCCTCGATGAGCAGAAAACACTTAAAAATGCATATAATTATGGTTTCAGAAAAGTAACGGGGTTGAAGATTTACAGATTAATATTTGCAAGCCTTGTGCTCAAAATCATTAAACTAGATGCTTGTTAGATTTTTGCAAATGTCCACTTCATAATTTCCATTAGCTTTCAAAACCACAGTAACAGGGTTGACATTTACCGATCGTTCTGTACTGAAAAACATAAAATAAAATGATTTATGGAGTAGTTTGTTGCTTTTAATAAATACATTAGAAGACACATTTGATACACATTATAAAAAAAAGCATCACATTGTGTTACAAATGAAATCTAAAATAGATGAAAAATATAGACAAAATGTCTGAAAATGAAATTGTATAAAATTAATAAATGTCCAGATTTATTAAAATAGCAAGAAGTACCCCACACATCCTCATGACAAAGAAAAAGATATTTAAAAATAAAAAGTTACTCAATTTTTAAAAGTATGCTGACTGTAACTCTACGGCTTCTCAGATGCAGAAAACCCACCAGTTCACAGTAACAGATCAACACAACCGGTATGTCATGGCCTCTTTATTTCATTATTTACACTCAAAACACGTTTTACATTTCAGCTTTGTTTTCTTCATGTTTTGTATGTTATGTCCTGGGCTGTTTGCAGGGGCAGTGTGGGACATCCGGTGCTGTGTTTGTCAGCTGTGTGGAGTATGGAGAGTTAGACTTTCAAAATAGACCTGAAAGAGATGACAGAGTAAAACCTGCCGAGGCGACATCAAAGGACCAGGACGGAGTGGAATATGCTGCCATCATTTTCCCTCAGCAAAAACAGCCACCGAGTGGGCGGATGAGAAATAAACAGCAAGTACCTGCTATTAAGTGATAGTCAGACTCATGAAAACCATATCATGTATTTTCCACTAAAGTTAGTCTGTTTTAATGTTTGCTCATGTGAACCTAATATATACTATTTGGGAGTTTTTTTGAGAGCGAGTAGAAATCTCAATCTTATAATTTTTTATAATAATTAGGTGATTACAATCTGCCAAATACTGCAAGTCATCTCCTCACTGTTAACAAGTTCATAAAGATACTGTAAACGTGACACAGAGATAACACTGAGTCATAGTGAGGTGCTAACCACAGAAGCCCCCTAAAGAAACCTGAGGTACTTGAAGATATTTGTACAGTATTACGCAACCCAGGCTCATCAGAAAGAACGTGCCTTGTCTGCAAAATGGTAGTGTGCTGCTTTGTTTCACATTTCGTAACACTTTCCAAGTGAAATAAATGGTGATAAAGGATGTTCAGTTTAGTCTAAAACAGATAAACGTGAATTTGGCAACATTTTATTGAGTTGGTTGTTGTATGTGTATCGCAGCAGTGTATAAATTAAATATTTGGTCGGTGGCACTAAAAGGTTCAATTCAATTCAATTCAAATTTATTTGTATAGCGCTTTTCATGATACATATCATTGCAAAGCAGCTTTACACCA
>JAUMHE010000079.1:13986043-13998641 GCA_032359235.1 Enteromius mattozi
GAGTTCGGTAGTGCAGTGTGTTGTTCCAGGGTTGGCATCATCTGAAGTCCTCTGTGGGGTTGGCCTCATCTGAAGTCATCACAGCATTTGCAGTGCTGGGTAAATTACTTAGAATTTGTAATCCATAACTAAAATACTTTTCTAGCCAAGATTTTTCGTCTGTCTTCGAGCTAAAATATCTCGAAATTCTTAAATCAAGAAAGATTTTTTAGACAAAAAAATATATATATAAAATAAGTGAGTTTTGCTTAGAACAAGATCTTAGTTCAAACAGAAAACAGTAATATTTTGTTTACCCCACTGGCAGATTATTTTGCTTGTTTCAAATAAAAACTCACTTAATTTTGACTTGTTTTTTCTGGAAACAAGACAATAATTATTTCTTGTCTCTAAAATCCTTCTTGATTTAAGAATTTTGAGATATTTAACCAAAAAAATCTTGGCTAGAAAAGCATTTTTTGCAGTGTAGTTACATTACATTACACAATTTATGTAATATAGGATCAGATGTGCAATCCCATAAAAGCGCAGATAGAAGTGGAAAGTTTGGCAAGTGTTTTACTGACACATTTAATGCGCACATTAAAGAACAAAGACGGTAAACGACCACGCAAATACTAGTAAACAGACTTACTCCATTTCAGCACTGGGGTTTGCGCTGACACACGCTGTTAGTAAATCTGGCCCGTAACCTGCGATAGTGGTAGGCTGTTTTATAAAGGAAAGTTTAAAAGATGAAATTTAATGCTATTGTGCGAATAATAGCTAATCATGTAATCAGTAAAAAGTAACTGTAGTCTGATGATGTATATTTCATATATGATATTAACTATTTACAACTACTTCATTTTTGGAATCTGATTAGATAATCCAGAAAACATGTAATCAGTTACTACCCAGGACTGCGCATTTGAAAATATTGTATATTGCTACAACTAATAATAGTGTTAATTAAAGCAAACATGAGGTAAAAATGCATTTGCTGAAATAAGCATGCTGTTTCATGCTGCTACTACAAGTCTTTGAGCTCTTTTATTGTGGCTTGTGCATCACAAGACTTGTACCTTAGCAAGTGCAGTGCTGTACCGGGTGCGCCACTGAGCAAATTTACTTACATATACCATACATATGGAACTAATTACAGTATGTGATGCAAATGTGTCACAATTACAATTCGTGCAATGTGGTGAAAGTGTTTTGAGGTCATGGTATCACTAGTAGAACTGCATGAAAATTTTAAGTCATACTTTGTATGAAAAGGAATTAAAGTTGTTGGTGTTTTACTAACACTAGTGTTCATTGCAACTGGAAACTGCAGCGAGGTGTATGCACAAGTACATTTGTAGCATTTTGCAAAAATATAGAGGCACGTTTTTTCCAATAAGCTCATGTTGCAACCACAAGCGTATTATTTCTCATACTTGCACCATCTGTGGTATACAGAAGAATAATACTTCAAACTGTGGGGGTTATGAGGAGAGATTTGTGTGCCGTTACATTCATTAAAAAAAAAAAAAGACTGGGCAAAAATCCCTGGGACTTACACTCATAGAGGGACCTGAGTCATTTCTAAAAGGGAGGGAGTGGCGGAGAGTTTTGCATTCACCGTGTTTTCTTCAGAAATGTGAAGATAAGTTTTGATTTTGTCGTTCTCCTGTTATCATTTTCTTATGCGCTACTAAAATGCTTCTGTGTATCCTAACACTATTTATCTTAAAATGTAAGTCACAGCAGTTTGTGTTATGTAAATTGTACATGCTGATTATTGCACTATTTGTGTGTAAATATCGTACTTGAATGAGTTCTGTACTACATATGAATGTATAGCCAGGAGGGAATCTCATAAAATGTATAAAAACGAGTTAAAAATATAGACACAGTCTGTCATTTTTGAACACAAACACCCTGATTTAACACTAAAAGTAACATGTCATGTATACGTCCTCCTGAACACCAGAGAGCGTTTGATTTTGTTTACTTTTGTGTGACATGAGCAAGGCCACGGAGATAACATCAGATGTGGCTGCATGTGTTGGCAGTTGTGAGTAGGAGGGTTGATGGAGTCACGTATACGGCGTTTAAACCGAGAACTAGAGAAAATGAAAACGCCTTTCTCTTAGAAATTTCTGAGAGCATCAAAACCTAACATTTCAAACCGCAAAATATGCAGACACTAAGCATGACTGTAAGCTGCATGGCGAAGAGTTTCCAGCACCCACACAGGCTTGTCCTGAATATCTAATGAGAATCGCGATACGGCCTATTAAAAAAAAAAAACGGTGGGCCGCATACATACATATTTCCACGCATACAAGTTTCACTTATTATCTGTTTATAGTGAATTGTTTCCTTTCAATCAACAAAGCCTTAGTGCTGGTTAAGCGTTCATCGTAGCTGACACCTTGTGTCTTATTTTCCATTAACGGCACTCATTGAGCCTGCATCCTGCTGGTACTAAAGTTAAGGTAGGTCTTCGTTACAAACATTAAGCAATAATGTACTTAGTATGTTGTGTAATAGTAGCAAAGTGAGTATTTTTTCAATTATGAAGCAATTTCAGTTTCAGATCTAAACAGCTCTACAAATGACAATATTGTCATTATTTAGGTGAAGAACAGTATCACTGTTCTGTTGTCTACCAGGGGGCTGTTTCTTGAAACAAGTTTACCAAAGTTGATTTCAGTTATTCTGATTTACTTGTTCAAAATATGTCAGACTAGCTGAAATAAGCCTGGCTTATTTGGTCAACTTGTTTTATGAAGCAGGTGTGAAGCAAAAGTCAAGTCAATTCATCTGGGTTCAGTAACACTGTCGATGTTGCAAAGTTCATTAATTAATTAACAAACTTCAGAATAAAGAATATAGTGATTTAATCGCATCCGAATTTAATGTTTTTGTTTACAAAATATATATGTGTGTGTACTGTGTATATTAATTATGTACATATAAATATACACACCCATGTATATATTTAAGAAATATATATATTTTCAGTATGTTTTTATATAATATAAATATATATATATATATAATGTAAATACTGTATGTGTGTGCATTTATTTCCATATAATAAATAAATACACACACATATGTAAATGTATGCCTATGTAAACAAAAACCTTTTTTTCAGATGCGATTAATCACGATTAATCGTTTGACAGCACTAAAATATTCACAGTAGAATGGCTGTGTGATGTAAATTAATTTTTCATCAGTGTTTATGAATTTGGGCACGAAAACACCTCTTAATCAACTATACCACATATGAGCCAAATACACTGTAAAATCTAATTAGTTGGGCTTACTTTAAAAAAGCATGCAAACTGATTGCCTTAAAAAAACTAAGTAAAGTGAAATAGAAACAGTATGTTGTACTGACAAATGCTTAGTTAGTATAAATGAGAGTTATAGTAACTAAAAAAGACAATAGGGTGTACTTAATCCTTTACTTTAGGTTTACTCACAGTATAGCTACTCACTGACTCCCAGAGTGCATTGTGGCAGAATAAATTATGCAATTGCTTTGTTTTACAGTTGTTGTTTTTATTTGCAAATTTAATTTGCTGTTATGTGTCAGTAGTAGCACAACAAAAAGACTAATTAAAATGGTTATACAATTAATGAAAATAAATTTAATTTGTTACCATTGTTGTGATTCGCATGCTGATTGATAAAGTATGTGACTTCAGCACATTACCACAAAAATTTAAGTATTATATCATCCAAATTAAAAGGTGGCTTCTCAAGTGGTTTATGATAATAATTTAAAGTGTAAAAGACAGTTAAAACACACAAAACAAATACACTACTTCAAAGATAATAAAATAATTACACAACAAATGAATTAAAAGATAGGTCATCTGTTTTAAGCAACCTATTTTATTACTTTTCTTCCTTTGAAACCAAATAACTCTGATTTCATGTTGCATCACTGCATTAATAGGATAACAATTATAACAATATAGGCAAAGTTCTAGGTGTCCAACCAAAGGGAACGCTAATCACTATAATGGTTAGTAAAAAAAAAAAAAACATTTTAGGAAACTCTTATGTGGCATATGTGATGTTCAGTTGTACTGAAAATGCAACATTGAAGATGACTATGTTAAATGAGTGAATTCAGCTAGTGAAATATAACAGACATGGGGAATTTTTTCTTCTTCCTCTGTTGTTGTGTTGTGCATTAGCAACAAATTAGTGCACTGCTGCCTCTCACTGCTTTATTAGTGTCATTGGTTCCTTTGTGGAATATTTTAAGCAAGCATCACTCAAAGCAGTAAGTAAATTGTTTATATTTGCCTTGAAAGTTGCTGTAACTTGGTAAAACTTAGTAAGTATAACAACTAAGTACAGCTTACTAACAGCTAACAGCTTACTATATATAAGTTTTTATACATAATTCTTATGTATAACTGACAAAAATATTTAAATGCTTGAGGACTTGAAGACAAATGCTTTTGGCCCATTTACTTAAAGCCCGCCTGAGATTTAAAGTTAACATTTCAATAATTTATCAGCACACTCACAGTTCTCTGATGTTGGTTAATGGTCACATTGCTATGCATTAATTTGTTAATTTGACATTTTTATTAAGCTTTTCATCTAACCCTTGCAGTTCTTTCATTTACGCTAGTTTGAGAAACCCTGGGGAAAAAATAACATTTAATGCATTTCATGATGTTGATAACAAAGAATGTGATATATTAAATAAATAAGTAAAATAACAAAAAAAAAAAAAAACAGAGAAACTGTAACATTTACAGCAAAAACCTGTACATTTTACAGTTTAAAACTGTAGCTAATTTACAAGCAAGAACATTTTAATGTAAACCAGTAAATTCAGCATTAAATTAAATTACATTTAAAAGAGAAAGCCACATGAAGAATCAGTGATCTTTGCAAGTAGCTTCACCACAAGCAGAAGTATAATATATAGAAGGTGCACAGACTCATTCATTCAAACACAAAACACCATCATAATAACACACGACACTTAAATAATGCAATAAACATTCATTAAACAACAGATGATGTAACAAAGACTATTGAAAAACGTGATTATTTAAGCAAAATACTTTCAAATGTGTAGTGTCACACAGGGAATTCTGGGAATATCAGTTTACAGTTTTTTACTGTAAATTATACATTGAATTGTTCTATATTTTAAAACTACTGTAAAATGAAATGAAATGTCTGGTTAGATGTTTTACAGTTTTTATAGTAGGGAAACTCACTGTTAACAGTCTTTTCTGTAGCGTTTTTACAAGATTTTACAGTTAAAATTGCCCTTTTTTTACAGTGTAGTTTTTTCATAATAATCCCATTCACATCTGCAAACAAGTTCAGTCAAAAAAAATCCGAATAAATTACTTGAAATGAATCATCTAGATTATATTACTGACTACAGTTTTCATAATGTAATTTGTATTTGTTGTGCCCCACATTATATTAAGACTCTTTAAGGTAATATGTACTTTTAAATATTTGATACAGTGCACGTATTGTGTATACATGTTTCTACATTAAAAATAGGCCTTTTTGTAATTCAACAAGAACATAATAGGCATACATTGTACCTAACATGGGACTGTTGTCCTACATATCTGATTTCTTTTACAGCTGTGCTAGTTTAATGTCTCTCATAACATTTCTTACTCTCATATTGCTCAACATTGCTTATTCTAATTTCTTCTCACATATTGCAAACTCATTACTGTGGTTTATTTTGCAGTCTTGACCAGCTGACCATACATTGTCACTTACTTACTGAGATCTACGATTCTAATATGAAATACTTGATATTAGATTGCACACGTTTACATAAAAAAAATGCAAAAACATTTAAAATCAACACCACTTACCCTTTGCATATGCCATGTTGTCCAGTAGGTGGAGGTAAAATTATAATAACCATTTATCTTGTAACTTTCTTAACGGTTTCTTCACTTTTCATGTTGATAAGACAGCTGCTTATCTATATATAACAAACTGTGCAGTTTCTCAAAGAATTAAGAAAGTGTAATAAAAAACTTCTCACTGTCTCTGATATCCGACATTACTTGATAGAAACGGCTAGTTGTTATTGCTAGCAGTCTGTAGTTCCAGATGGAATAGTTATAATTTCACAATTTTAGGTTAAATATATAATAATACAAGATGAATGCACAATTTGTATCTACGCACTTCAATAAAAGAATAAATAAATAAATAAAATGTTTGTTGCAAGCTTTGTGTGTTGAAGAAATGCAGATTAAAATTGTTGGTTGTTGGTTTAGACATTATGAAGGTTTTCCATTCAAATACAGTAAAATAATAAATACTCTTAAAACATTAAGTCACCTATTCTGCCATAATCCTTATTCGCTGTCTCTGTAATTTTGACTTGTAAAGCATGTTAACTCTTGTGTTGTAGAAAGCAGATACTTATTACTTTCAGTTTCGTTTTAAGTGAAACGAGAAATGAGCAGTATATATAGCTGATGATAACAAGGCAGAGCATCTTTCCTTTGAGATCTCTGTCAGGAAACAGACATGCTATCGCTGTGGAACAGTTCTTTACAGGACAAAATAAGCGAGCTCCATGATGACAACTGGAACATTGAAATTGATGAGACTATTCAGGAACACAAGCCAGCTCGTGATTGGCAGCAGTACATTTCTGGCTCCTTTGCACAGTAAGAGCACAACTTTACTACAGTAAATGTCAAAAGACTGATTTATGATGTGTGTGTGTGTATATATATATATATAAATGCGCTTATTGTTTATTTATGGTTTTAAAAAAATGTATAGGTCTTACAGACAGATAAAACAAGTTTGATATAGAGGGCAGGACTGATCATTTTACAACTGACTATGATAAATGCCCTGACATGCAAATACTTCATGTAATTTTTCACTAATATTCGTAAAAAAAAAACTGCTAGACATCATAAAGTGAGGTAGGATGTATGGTATCTAAATGACTATCAGTAAAAATGGTAACGCTTAAGGTGTCATTAGTTAGCATAAGTTAATGTATTAACTAACATGAACAAACAATGAACAAATACATTTATTACAGTATTTATTCATCTTTGTTAACATAAAAATAAATTCATTCATATAGTTCATGTTAGCTAACAGTGCATTAACTAATGTTAACAAACGACTTGTGAGTTTAATAATGCGTTAGTAAATGCTGAAATTAGCATGAACTAATATGAATAAATGCTGTTCATTCTTAGTTCATGTTAACTAATGTTTTTAATTAACCTTATTGTAAAGTGTTATATATATATATATATATATATATATATATTATTGATAAAATACAGTTTCATTAGTTAACGTTAGTTAATGAATTATCTAGCAATGAGCATATTGCTTTGTTAATGTTAGTTAATAAAAAATGTTTATTGTTAGATCATGTAAGATCTAACACAATCTCTCCACCGATTCGTACATATTCGTGCGAGGTGGCAAATTCATGCTAATTCGTACAAATTCTTACGACCTCACTCATATGATTTGGTACGATTTGTCTAAACCCCAGTGATGGGTAGGTTTAGGGGCGGGGTTAGGTGTAGGTCATTCATACAAATTCATACAAATTGGCAACTCGTATACGTACGTTTTGCAAAAATCGTATGAATTCACACGAGTGAGGTCGTACGAATTTGTACGAATCAGCCACCTCGTAAAATATGTACAAATTGCCCTGAGAATATAACAAGTGATAAAACATTGTTTCCTTTCAAAAATGTATTAGTAAATGTTAAAACTCACATTACCTAAGATTAATAAATGCTTTTTTCATTGATAATGTGAACTAGAACAAATTGGAGCTTAATTCATCTCCTTGGAATTATAAGGTTCTTTCTGGCGTTTTTTGTCAAAATGGAGCCATTCATATATTCTTATTCTTTAACAATTTATTTACATTAAGTGGTGTTTCTTTTGTAAACTGTGTGTTGGCTTCTATTTTGGAAATAAAAAGGCCTCATCTAAAGAGGTTTATGCAAAAACTTTGAAGTTCAATATCTCAAAACTGCTCAGAATGCAGACAGAACCTAATAATTCCAATGCGGCGTATTGTAAAGTGTTACCATTTTGAAATAGACCATTTATTTAACTAAAATAGGACACTTTGTGAAATATTTGGATGGTTCCGTACATCAAAATAACTGTCACATGCAATCACTGTGTGAATCACAACTATTGTTAACTTGCTATTTGTTTATAGTCCTTACAATATTCCTTACATTACATTATTACATTTTAAGTGTAGACTTAATAAACTTAGCATTTAGAAATACTAGGCTACATAAAACTGCCAAAAGCTACCAACCTGAGAAAAACAAAAATACACCAATTAATTATCAGAGTGCACTAAACTGATCTATTTTCCATTTCATTCATAGGTTCAGGTGTTCTCTTTGTAAAAAAGGCTGGGGCTCTAAAAGAGTTCAGGTTCTGTTCCATTTCCACCTGAACACAGCCAGGAATCTGGGAACCATTAAAGTGCGACGCTACAAACAGAAGTGCCGGAGATGCACCGAAGCTCAGTGGGAGGATCCAAACTTCTCAGTGGAAAACATTGATGTGCTGATTGAGAGACTGGTTAGAAATATTCGTATTAAATGCTACAGAGAAGACCTGGGTCAAGCGAACAGATCCTCAGTGTTTAGGGGCAAAGTTAATGGGCCGCATGAAACTGCTCACTGTGAAGCCTGTCATAAAGGATTCTGTAGTCAAGCCAACTGAGACTGATTTCATTCATCGGTCTAAATGAATAAGTGGCTAGTTTTTATTTATCATTGTAAAATAATTTGACCAATGTTGTATCCAATGTAGACACAAATAAATCTTGTAAAAAAAAAATTGGAGATTTATTATATTGGGTGACTAAAGGCTTTACTGCACTGAAATTTCACAAATGACCAGTGTTGGGGAAAGTTACTTTTAAAAGAAATGCATTACAATATTGCGTTACTCCCTAAAAAAGTGACTAATTACGTTACTTAGTTACTTTTTATGGAAAGGAATGCATTACGTTAATTTTGCGTTACTTTTTAAATATGGGCAGAGTTTGAGTGTTTGTTTTGAATGTAAGAAGTTCTATTTATAGCAAATGTAAAAGACCTTTCACACCAAAAAGTGTCACGAATAAACCTCAGGCTGAAGAAAAACTTAATTCACATCTGTAAAGTAGAATACAGGAGAAGAAAGTTTAATACTCTTTGGCAATAAAAAACAGTGAAGCACAATAGTAAGTTTTTGAAGTCATTTTTGCTTGTAAGTATGGTTGAACTGGATCAGCAAAGGTCAGCAGCAAAGACACTGGTTAATAAAATGGGATTAGATACATTTGTGTAATTTAATTATTGCAGGTTTGGGTCATATTCTGAGTTTATTTTAATTCATTTTGATGAATACTAAATTTTTTTTTTGAGAGTGAGATGAATTAATGCATTCATATTTAGTCTAGTGCTACACTGTATTCACACACCGCACACAATCTCTGTATTTCTGATAGGGCTGAGCTCGGCGTCCGGCTCGAACCCCGCGTGCCCCCCGGTGCAGGAAGGCACAGAACTAGTCATTACGCACGTCTTTCACCCTAGTCTTCTATTTTTGACATCATCGAGGCTGCCACAATCCATACCATTAAGCACTAAGTCTTAGAATGATAGACCTCAACTTCCTCCTGGGGGGGCACTCTGGGATCCTACCCTCCCCCTGAGTAGATATCTTTACTAATGTGTACTGCTCCTTGAAATTTCATTTCAGCTTGATGCAGCTTGTTCACAGTGAAACATGGTGCTATAAGACAGAACAAGGATTACAAAAACAAACTGTACAAATTGAAATTACGTAAAAGACTAAAATAAAAGAGAAGAACAGGAAAAAAAGAAGAAACAGAAAAACCGAACATTTAAACGCTGACTTCACAAGACTACATAAAGTGAAATTGTGTGTACCTGAGAAGAAAAACGTCCTCACTATTGGTGATGCAAAGTCTGATTCATTTCCACAAACCGGTTCTTTTCAAGCAGTTCAAAAAGCCGATTCATCGGTTTCTGACGTCATCAAGCAATAACGCCTTTACACATTACAACTCAGTGCAATGTTGTATCAAAGAAAAAAGTCATTTGTATCAACACATATTGAAACGTTAAAAACTAAAGTTATTTGTGTTTCATTCACAGATGTTTCATGTCAGATATGACTGACCAATATTGACTGACCAATTTTTTCAAAAGGACAGTCTTATAAACTCCTTGATTTCACTTAAGCAACTTTAAATGCATTACAAATTAAACTGTAGAAAAAATTATTTACATCACACAACAGAAATGTTTTTGCAGGTTTTACTACAATGTAAGTTAATAAAAGTCATAATAAGCATATTTCCAGTATGCCCCTCAGGTTTTCAAAGTATTGTCAACAAGAAAGAATGAGGGAGAGACGTATTTAGGAGCATTTGATGCCATGAGGATGAGTATAGACTACAGTGTGTTAAAAAAAAAATACTAAGACAATACATATTTTAAGATATTAATTTAATGGAGGGCTATAAGTGTTTCATATTTATAGCTATTCACTTTGAACTGTTTATCACAGACCATGAGCTTAGATCGGTAATAGGGCATATAGAGAGGAAGGTATTAAGGAGCAGTGGGATTATCACAGGTGATTCTGTTTTCTTCAGGATGTCCAGGGCTCAATTTGTTCCTTTGCTAGCCGTACTAAAGCCACATATTGACAGACCACCAATTTCTTCTAACTCAGTGTACAAGGACTTTTATGGTGCTTTGTGCTGCAAGACAAAGTGGATGAACCTGACGATCTCCATTCCGAATTTTGGCGTTCGCTTGTACAGTGGCTCTGATTTGTCAAATGCTTGCTACATAAGCGAAAAATTAAGAAAATTTTAATTTTAATTTTTTAATGACAGATGGAAGTTTCAGAGTCAACGTGATTAACACAACATGAGGTCGCATTTTTTTTTCAACGTGCGAAAATTTCAAATGAAAATCTGCACTCAGTGTGCAATGACCTTAAAGGGGTCCTATGATGTTGCTAAAAAGAACATTATTTTGTGTATTTGGTCTAATGCAATGTGTTTATGTGGTTTACATTATTTTCCACATACTGTACATTACAGGTTGATTTGTACAAAGCTCATCATTGTAAAGAAGGGAGGTGTGCTCTGATTGGCCAGCTTTCCAGTGCCGTGTGATTGGCCGAATACCTTAAGCGTTTGGCGGAAATGTTACGCTCCTTATCATAACATGATATTGCATCCCGGCGCTGTGATATCAAAACAATAACACACATTACAAACGAGGCATTTGTTGCATCCAGTGGAGACATAATTACTGATTATCATGACTTAGTACTGTCTTTTTACACGTTACGTTGCATTGCGCCTCGTAAACATAACACCATGTCTGCATTTGTGATCGGGGAAACAACAAGCACTCTCCTCCACTGCTCAAAACTCACATTTGAACAGTAAGTAGCAGATTCTTTTAATAAGAAAATGTAACTTGCTTAAAGGTTGTGAGTCAGAAGCGCCAGACAATCCTTGCAGAGGTAGAATTGCTATACTTTAAAGTATCTGTGCACAGCCAGCATAGACTGCTCCCAGGTTCAGGAAATAGTCCTCTGTAAATGTGCTGAACACACTGTAATATTTGTGTTGAACTGTTCTGGAATAGTGAATAGTGAATACAACTTAACCACTGATTTCTAGTTATGTCCACTTTCACAACAACACAGAGCATCTCCTGAACATGGCGCCACAGCAACACTACAGTGACAATAATAGTTCAGTGATGTAGAAAAGTGGAGGCGTGTTGTAACGAGCCGTTTTAGGGGAAGTTTGGAAGTCATAACTTTTATAAAGAATATCTCTTTGGTCTCTTTGGTCAGATTTAACACTGATTTGGGGGTTATGCTAACACTGTATCGGACTGGTGCTGTCTGACCAACTAGCAGTTAACCAGTCTTAATTAGTCTTACTTACCAATTTCAAATGAGATCAATCTACCTATTTATGGCCTTATGACTTGTCTTTAAAAAAAAAAATCGATCGACTTGTAAGACTTGTCTAAACAGTTTATGTTACCAGCCATAAGAAAACAAGGACCTTTTTTTTATTTTTTTATCTGCATATAAACAATAAATATAATTCATGTATAATTTAATATGATGATTACAGGTCATAAGTCCTTATTCTGCAATATTCCTTATTCCCCATCTCTGTTCCTTTAAAAAGCAGTGTTCACATTTGTGTTGCAGAAAACAGATACATACTTGTAGTTTCAGTTTTGTTTCTGTGGTTTGAGAGATAGCTACAGTATAAATATTCAGTGGGTAAAAACAAGGCAGAGCATCATTCCTACGAGATCTTTGTGAAAAAAACAGTCATGACATCGCAGTGGAACAGTTCCTTACAGAAGACAGCAAGTGATATTCATGGTGACACCTGGAACATTGAAAAAGGATATGGGCCCGGTTTCTCGATAACGCACACTATTCGCGCGCTAAGAAGACTCTTAAGATATATCTTACGTTAAGTGATAACTTTTCTAAGTGTATTTCTCGAACT
>JAUMHE010000079.1:14011296-14021373 GCA_032359235.1 Enteromius mattozi
CCATAACGTTAAGAGAGAGGTTAAGGTACAACTTAAGAACTACTTAGCGATAAGAAGCTTTCGAGAAACCGGGCCCAGACTATTGAGGAACACAGTCAAGCTCCTAATTGGCATGAGTACATTTCTGGCTCCTTTGCAGAGTAAGAGCATAAAGTAGTTAACTAGGGTTAGCAAATGGTACATATAAACGCATAGACAATTTAGTTAAGCCATCGCCTAAAATAGGCTTATTTATTTTTTATGAGATATTTTGAAGGAATGAAAATGAAATTTAATGAAGTACAGTATCCAGAAATCTACACATACAGTAAAACTATTTTATTACAGTTAAACTGCTACTACAGTGTATAAACGCCATCAGATAAAACTTAAAATTACATAAATAAAATATAAATGTTGAAATAATACACAATGGTGCCAAATACCACCAACTAATATAAATAATAATAATTAAATATTTAATCATTAAATCATAGTAATGGCTGGACCTGCATATATTAGTAAATGCGTAAACTGATTTATTTTCCATTTCAATTGTAGGTTCATGTGCTTTCTTCGTAGAAGAACCTGGGGTCTAGTAGAGTACAGGTGGTGTTTCATTTCCACCTGAACAGCGAAAGCAGACAAGGAACCATTAAACTACGATGCTACAAACAGGAGTGTAGGACGTGCAATGAATCTCAGTGGGAGGATCCAAACTTCCATTGATGTGCTGGTTGAAAGACTAGTTAAAAATATCCGCAAGAAATGCTATAAAGAATACATGGGTGAAACAAACAGACGCTCAGAGTTAGATGGCAGAATCAATGGGCCACATTGTGCTCACTGTGAAGCCTGTCAGCTTGGCATCTGCAGTCAAGCCAACTAAGATTGATCATTGCTCAAATGACTATATCTTTGAAAAAAAATTTTATGTTCTCTAAAATAAACAACTTGTTACTGCCCAAGATTAAGTTTATAGGGTGACTTCTATTCTTTGTTAATCGATTATTAAAAGTTTTAATCTTTCACTGAATTTAATTTAACGCTAACCAACATATTTTTATTGTGGGTTTTACATAGCATATATTGTGCTTTGCATGTTGTTTTTTGTATTCTGGGATTATGAAATAAATGGAAATGTTGTGGTCAAAGGTCTCTTTTGGTTTTACTTTGTCTAAGCAAATCAGTTTTTGAATATAGTTTGCCCGAGGGTCCATTTCAGTTCTCACACAGATCATAAAACTGAGGTAAAAGCCTAATATATATTTTAGAACATCTTTACTGTTATCTGCCTTCTCATTCTTCAGCTGATGGCTTTAGTTTTGTTCTCAAGACCACAGGTAAGACATAATCATGAAATAGAAATGCAATAATATGTGTTTATAGCTTTGTTTAGTGCTGTATTAAAGTGTATAATATTGCACCATTATCACAGGCTGCTGGATTCACAGCTACTCTTCTACAATTCCAGTTCATTTTCTGCTGTCTCATCATGCAGTGTAAGAAAAAAAAAATTGATTTAAAATTCATAGACTCTATGTAAGAACCAACAACCAAAAACCCTGAGTAGTTTGTATTTAATTTGATTCATGACTTCTAATGTTCTAATTTTTATTTATATTAATGTAGAAAACATTGTATAGTAAACATTGTAATGTATTAATGTATTAATAGTGTTGCAATCATTGATGGTTTACATTATAAATTATGTTTACAACATGAATAATTTGCATATATATATATATATTAGGGGAAAAAACTGATAACAATAGCATTTCAACATGTTAAGGTTTCCTTTAACTCAGAATTCAACAGACAAAACATTTAATATTTAATTTGCAATTTTATTCTTCCAGCTCTACTGATGAAATCTGCAGAGACCATCAGCTGCTCTGAACCCACTACAGATGGTCTCCTAACAGCCCTGAAGGAAAATATATTTGGCAAAACTGAAATAAGGCCAGTTATTAACCTGAAAACTCCTACTAACATCAGTGTGACCTTCACTCTGTATGGGATTTTAGATGTGGTAAGTTCTTATCAATTCAACAATTCTCATTCATGGCCACACAAAATCAGTATTCATTACATTAGAAACTGCTCAAAACCATTTGCAACCAATCATGTATCTGTTAAGGATCTTTAAAAAATTCAGTTTGAAATTACATTTGATAAAACAATGGATTAAAAACATCTATTTTAACACAACTTCATGTAATATAATACTTGTATAACAGATTATATAAATAGGTTATAGAATTTCAAGACTTCATGTAAAGGTGCAAACCCACCATACTGCTAACTGGTTTATGAATAGCAATTGCTTAAAGGTAATAGTGACAAAATCAAGTCAGTTTTTCTCTTTCAGGATGAAAAAGCACAGAAACTTAACACATTCCTTTGGGTGAATCTGGTAAGTCATACTGCAACTGCAGCAATATCTCTTTTATTAACTGATAAATGAATGAAACTAATTAAAATGAGAACAGTAGAAAAGTGTGAAAAGGTGTAATGTGTAGGAGACTCCAATTGCAGATAGAGATTTAGTAAAGAAATACAAAAGTACAGACCTCCAAAAACACCAAGAAAACAAAGAACCGATTGATCGAACACATAACATTCATAGAAAGGACAAGACCTAGCAAAGAACACAAGGGCAGTGGGGCTTATATGGGCTAATAAAATAAAAAGGCTCACATGGGGAGAATATCAAGTATAACCAATCACAATAAAGACTAAAAAAAAGACTACACAGAAGTCTTAAATACTACACAAACGTCCACAGTGGAGCCGGTGGAGTTAAAGATCACTAACCACCATGATGGAGCCAGTGGAGCTGGAGACCATGGCGAAGCAAGTGGAGTGGAAAATCAGGATGGAGCCATAGTCCAAGGTGGAACTGAAGCCCACTGGATCTGGAGGCCATGGCGGGTGCAGAGACAGGGAGCACAGGGGACAGGGAATTCAGGGGCTGCCTCTATGGCTGTGACAGGGAGCTTAGTGAGTTCAGGGTCAGTTTAGTTTAATTTTTACCAAGCCAGGGAGCACAAAGATCATGAGATTTGGGATAACTGGGCTAGGAAACACAGAAACCAATAGACTAACCCTAACCCTAACTTTGGACCACTGGGATAGGGAGCTCAGAGGTCAATGGACTTGGGCCACCAGGCTAGGGACCACAGAAACCAATTGACTTGAGACCACCAGGCCAAGGACCACAGAAACCAACTGACTTGAGATTACCAGGCCAAGGACCACAGAAACCAACTGACTCGAGACCACCAGGCCAAGGAATACAGAGACCAAATGACTTGGGCCCACCAGGCCAAGGAACATAGAGACCAAAAGGTCTTGGGACCAACAGGCCAAGGAGCACAGATACCAATGGACTTTAGACTGCTGGGCTAGGGAGCAGAAAGACCAATGGACTTGGGACCACCAGGCCAAGAAGCACAAAGACCAATGAACTTTAGACTGGAGCACAGAGATCAATAGATTTGTGAGCACAGAAACCAACAGACTTTTTACCACCAGGCCAAGGAGCACAGACACCAATGGACTTTAGACTGTTGTCTAGGGAGCAGAGAGTCCAGGGAACTTGGGACCCCTGAAACCAATTGACCTTGGACCACCATGGCAGACATGACTCATCAGCACACAGACAAAATTTGTGTAGACCTCAATGGTATAGTGACCTTGGCAGAGACCCAGTAGTAGATCTGCTGGATCCATGTTTACTGATAAATTTATTGACAAAACCTTATGTTCTGTAGGTCTGGAATATTGAAGGTTTGAGCTGGGATCCTGTTGAATGCGGAACAGACAGAATTTCAATACCAAGAAAACAACTGTGGAGGCCTGATATTATCATCAATGAATTGTGAGTTTAAATATATCTGTATTTCTGAATATGGATTACTAGATTTTTCAATTTCTTTTTTTTTTTTTACAATTTAAAAAACTTAAAATCTTTGCATGGATACCCAAAAGAACGTAACACCCATACCTCTTTTTTACTTTGAAGCATTGATGAAAATAAAGTCCCAGACACATTTTACCTCTACATTGAACATGCTGGTAAGGTAATGGATGATCTTCCACTTCATGTGATCAGTTCCTGTAACATGGACATCTATACCTTTCCATTTGATATTCAGAACTGCACATTTACCTTTAATTCATACCAGCACACTGGTAAGTTATCTTAACTGAGGAGTAAAATTTTACTGATAACTACTACCATGTTATATGACCCCAATTACTCATTTGTTGGTCTTGTTTTTAGTGCTGGATGTTCAGTTGTCCTTTGCTGAACCAGTGGAGGATGCATTCAAAAATTCACTCAATGCGATGACAACTAAAGGAGAGTGGGAGCTGGTCGACATGCTTGCTGAAAAGCCTATGATACCTCCCCAGGAGATGAATACCTCGCGGGACATGCTTACATACTATGTATTATCATAATAACTCAATGAAACAAATTGCATTTAAACTAGAAAATAATGTTAGTCAAGACTAATATTTTCTCATGGCAATGCATAACTATTTTAAGTTTTGGCAAATTTCTGTACAAACCTGAGGTTAGGTTTAGGGATGGACTTTCACAATTAGATTTTTTATGTACAAATCAAATTGTAAGCATTCATACAAAATCACCAGCTCATGTAGTTGTTGATTTTGTTAAATTGATTAATATTTTATTAAATGCATCACATTCTAATTGAAGTTGGTTGAATTACTTTTGTTCTTTATTAGATCGTCCTCAGACGTCGAGCGACTCTGTACGTGGTGAACCTCCTGATTCCCAGCTGCTTCCTCATTACTGTAGATCTGTTTAGCTTTCTTCTGCCTCCCCAAAACGTGGATCGTTCTGCCTTCAAAATGACCCTTATTTTGGGCTACACTGTATTCCTGCTACTAATGAACGACCTGCTACCCGTCACTGGAAACTCCTTACCTCTCATAAGTTTGTACAGATGTTATTATAAATTTAATATTAGAAATGTAAATAATTTGTGTCCTTCTCCACTCCATAATTCAGCATTGTTAACTGCATTATTTTTTAGATATTAAAATATCTCTTGATGTTACAGTTTTAGTCAACGATAAGACATTATTTATGGATATTACTTATTTAAAATATTATAAATTAAGAATAATAAATTACCTTAAAATGTAAACATTATATTGCAATGAATTAATGATGCAGTATCCATGTTTTTGCAGATGCATTTTTCTCCCTCTGCTTGGCTCTGATGGTAGCCAGCCTCCTGGAGACAATTCTTATCATAAATATCCAGTTTGGCTCCACTCACTATGGACCCTTACCTGAATGGGCAAAGGCGTTTTTCCTCGACTATGTAGCCAAACTTGTACGTTTAAGCAAGAAACCCAGAGACCAAAATTGTGATCCTGAAGGTAAGTCTTGTCGGCATCCATATAATGGAAGTTGATTTCCATCACAAAAAAAAAAAATGGAATCTCAAAATTCTGTTTTTAATGTTAATTCAAAATATGAACTGTGACTTTTTATCTTAGTTAATTACTTTTTGTGTATTTTTGAGTTTATAATTCCACTATTTAGACTATATAGCCGATTGCACGTTAAAGCCCAAAACATGCTGCACAATTTTTGCAATCCTATATGATCGCTGCATGTCACACTATAACATGTGTGGACTCTACGATGATGACACCTATTGACTTGTTTTCAATTGTTTTCACAATGCTAATCTTTTATCTGGGACAGACAAAAATCTTGCAATGTGTTTAGGGCTTAACGATTTTCGATTTGGATTTTTTTTCTCAGAATTATAATTTTATCTCACAATTCTGAATTGAGAAAAAAAAAGTGAATTGTGAGATATAAATTCAAGATTGCAAAAGGATAAATCAGAACTGTGAGAAGAAAATTCACAATAACGTTTTTATTTTTTTTAATTCTATCACAGAAATAAGCCTCTATACCTGAACTGCCTGGTTTCGCAATTATGAACCAGTGACTGTATATTATCTTGCTTATTTGAATGTGAACCAAGAAACTAAACCAGTGATCTAAAACTCAATTTCTGGAGGCCCACAGCTCAGTAGAGTTTAGCTCCAACCAGCTCTAAATCACACCTGCTTGGAAGTTTCCAGTGGTACTGAAGAGCTTGATTATTTGGATCAGATGTGTTTGATTAGGGTTGGAGCTAAACTGTGCAGAGCTGTGACCCTATACAAAATTCTGTCATTAATTACTCACCCTCATGTCGTTCCAAAAGCCATAAGACATTCATCT
This sequence comes from Enteromius mattozi, assembly GCA_032359235.1. Classification (NCBI taxonomy): domain Eukaryota; kingdom Metazoa; phylum Chordata; class Actinopteri; order Cypriniformes; family Cyprinidae; genus Enteromius; species Enteromius mattozi. Next base: position 14,017,559 of record JAUMHE010000079.1, read on the forward strand.
TCAGAACACAAATTAGGATATTTTTGATGAACTCAGAGAGCCATCTGACCCTCCATAGACAGCAACACAACTGAAATGATCCAGGTCCATAAATGTAATACATTTACATTTAATCATTTTGCAGATGCTTTTTTTCCAAAGTGATTTCGAGCCTCGAGCACCATGAGGCGTCGCTCACTCGCAGATCTCAGACCTCTGGAGGGGATGTAGATTTTTAATAATTGACTATAAAGAATTCGACTTTCTTACCTTTCTTGTGGTTCTTGAAATGCCGGATGAAATTTGACGTTGTGGCTGTCGTGCTATTCTTGCGTTGCATTCTCGGCATCTGCAAATCTTTTTTTTATTGGTACGGTTCAGTTCAAAGTCCTTATAGCCAAACGTGACTATTTGTGGAGCTTGACTATTGTCTGCCATGTTTGGCGCGGTTTGAGTTGTGCAGCGTTAAGGGCACAGGCGCCAATTATGGTGCTGCTGAGTCACAATTATTTTATTAGACAAATTATATTTAAAAGTTCAAGTCATTGTCGAGTCTTCCACTTTAAGTCAAGTTAAGTCTCAAGTCACTTGCTCTCAAGTCAAAGTCAAATTAAGTCATTTTCTTACTTCAATCAAGCAAGTCGCAAGTCCTGAAAATTGTGACTCGTGTCAAGTCATGTGACTCAAGTCCCCCATCTCTGTTCTTGTAGCATCGCAAAAGTGAAGTTAATCCACTGATGTCACATGGAGTGTTTTTGAAGATATGAGATTTTTTTATGAAATCAGAGAGCCATCTGACACCTCCATAGACAGCAATACAACTGAAATGATCCCAGATCCAGAAACGTAGTAAAACCATCAGGTTGCTGTCTATGGAGGTGTCAGATGGCTCTCTGATTTCATTAAAAAATCTCATATCTTCAAAAACATCTTAATTTGTGTTCCGAAAATTAACAAAGGTCTTAAAGGGGTTTGGAACGGCATGAGGGTGAGCCCTTTAACAATTTAGAGTGCTATGTAATACCAGAATACATTTATTTCTTATGCTCATAGGGCACAGAACTGATACCAAGCACTGTGATCCTGCAATTGAAAACCCTCTAAGCGAAGCAGCATTTAAAACACCAGCTCTTCTGGAACTGCAGAAAATAAGCCATGAGTTACTGTCCATCCATCAGCAGGTTGATAAACATTTGATAAATGATGAGAGCACAGATGAGTGGATGCATTTGGGTCAAGTTATTGACCGCTTCCTTTTTTGCCTGTATATTGCATTTCTTTCAGTTAGTTTCATCACTATTGTAGCCTTCTGGTTGTACTGGTACAAGAAAAATGCATCTTTAATATAAATAAACCAAATAAAACTATATAGGAATGAGTTCTGTTGAGTACAGTATATGAATACTGAACCTTATGGAAGTTAATAATGCTGTATGGATAATAGTTAATATTTTCTGCAAAATTTCTTGACTTTTTATATATTTTTTCCTCTGTACTTCTTGTTTTTTTTTTACATAACTAATTAATTATCATAAATTTGTTGTCCTGTCAGCAAACAATATTGAGCTGTTGGAAATAAAAATGTCACAAATGTAATTCTGCAATGTTTAAATCCTTTTCAAATTAACTAAATGAGACACGACGGTTTAAATAGACTAAGAAATGTTTTTGAGATTGAAATAACAATAAAAATATTTACTGTCAATTATGTCATTACATAGTTTTCTTTTTCCCTTCTAAAGAAAAAAAATCATTTGTGGAAATGATCGATTTTAGTCAGAAAGAACAAAATGTAGGACAGGATTTGATGTCATCTATCAGGAATTGACTGGGTGTTAGTTGTAGGATAAATGGGAGTTACATAACAAGGAGGGATTTCTGACATTAGGAAAGGGAAAAGGAAAGCAGTTTCAGAGGGGGAGAAAAATTATTTAAAAGAAGCATTTCCTTTTTATATATATACAGTATATATATATATATATATATATATATATATATATATGTGTGTGTGTGTTTGTGTTTGTGTTTTATTATTATGCACATGAGGGTACAAGCAAAAATTATGAATGCAAATAGGATCATTTCATGTTGACATTATCTGCACTTGTGGGGGTGAAAATCAACTTTCAGTTTCATTTCTGTGATTCCTGCAATCACTGACTTGATGTGACAGGTTTGTGACAGGTGCAGAGATATGATAACAGACACAATAGGACAGATAACTGTCTTATGACATTATTTTATACAATTTTAATCAGCCAAAGCTGGATAAAGCAGCAGGTTCTCACACTAATTCATTTTACATGTACAGTTAAAATCTCACAATTTATTCTGTTCTACTCCACTATCTCTGTTCATTTGACCTTTGGAATCTTGCCTTCGGAAATCAAAACAGATACTTAATGTACTAGGTTCAGTTTTGTTTCTTACGACTTGAAAGTTAAAAATAGACTTTTGAGTCACTTCACAAGACTCAGCATGAGAGCACTGAGTCATTTTTGAAAGTAGAATCAAAACATATTTTAAATGTATTTTCTGTTGAGATACTTCACGTTTCACTTCAATCTGCTCAAATAAAACACAATTTTATTACATGAAGAGTACTTTTATGGATAAAATCTGACCTGGAATTTCATATTTGATTTGTATCTTTTATCAAAGTAACACTTTTTAGTAATGTTATCAGGATTCGGTTAACACTACTGTTGAACATTTCAGAAGGTTCGACAACTACCCCAAACTAAATAGTGTTAATAAGGATTATGGAATGTCAAGAGAACCATGTTAACCACAAAACTAGTATGATTTTATTAGTTATTACTGATTTCTGTTGTTTATTCTTTCAAAAAAAATTTGTCAACAAATTCTTCATCGTTACCAGTTATTCATTTTGCCCTTCAAATGAAAAACAGAAACCACCAGATTTGTAATGTGGTATTTCTATCACATATTTTTTTGCTTTGCATGTTGTTGGCTTCTCAGACTATGTGACAGACAAATAGATAGGCAAATCATTTTGGTATATAGTTTGACACTCTATTTGTATCCTCACAGACGCAATGAAACTGCAGATTTATAGATATTTTATCACATTTTGCCAACTGTTTTTACATTCTTAAGAAGATGATGGCTGTAGCTTTGCTCTCACGACCACAAGTAAGACATAATGTTACATTTCTGGTATTATTCTGAATGCTTATTTTGTCTACTGCATGCAAATTGTTTAACTGTTAAATAAAATATTAATACAATAATTAATAATATTCTCTTGTTCATCGTATGTACATTATGGTGATATTACATGTGATTAACTGTTTTATCTATGTAATAATTTCCAGGAACATTTAAGTGTATCTTACTGTATATTAACACGTTATGTAATACAGAGACCGTTGCGTTTTTTCACTCACTGAGTTCAAATGTCTATTACCAAACTTAAAATGTTGATAAGTCTTTACAAAAAATACAAGGAATTTTTGCATTGAAAAAATATATACCTGCCATTTTTCTTTTCCCATTTAATAACAGGAACCATTCTATAAAGACAAATTTACAATAAGATTCAGTGGGTACGGAAATTATTCAGACCCTTTTAAATTTTTCACTCTTTGTTATATTGCAGCCATTAGCTAAAATCATTTAAGTTAATTTTTTCCTCATTTCACTAGTTCGCGCTTCCTCATTCATAGTAATAAAAAGCATGTTTGGCGTGCTGTCGGGGGCGAACCGGGAGCTCGGCGAACCCCGAGCCCTAGTAGAGAGAGCCCTAATGAGGGCGTGGCTCGGAGTCCGGCTCGAACCCTGCGTGCCCCCATGGAAGGAGCGAACGGTGGAGA
>JAUMHE010000079.1:14036803-14048783 GCA_032359235.1 Enteromius mattozi
CCTGGCTGCAATGATTGCACGCCAATATTCATTGGCCTTTTCCAAACGGCTCAAAGACGATTGGTCTCTCATGCGAGATCCCATATGTAACGTCGAAGTGATTCGACTGAAAGGGTAACAACATATTTTCAATGGGTTACCACAATGACTAGTCAACTAATCAGGTTTTAATTGACTTTTATTTTTACTTTCTGCAACAATAAGCACAACTCTTGTTGATGCCTGTGACATGCTGTCCTATTTAATTGCAGCATAAGTGACAATCAAGTCCCAAGCACTTATTACCTTTATCTTTACAACAACGGCAAAGCAGAAGATCGTCTGCCCTTCCATGTGATCAGCTCCTGCAACCTAGACATCTACACCTTTCCTTTTGACATTCAAAACTGCACGTACACATTTGGCTCTTACAAGCATACAAGTAAGTAATAATTTTTTTGTCTTTCCATTAAAGTTCCAATTTCACTTCCAATTCCAATTTAAGAAAAGAAAACAAAATATGTGCAATTTTATTTGGATTTACCAATTTGTGTGTCTCAAAGTGTTCAATTTAAGAGCCGCAGTCTTTTGGGACTGATGCAAGTCAATTTCTCCCTCTACAGTTCGAGATGTTCAGATATTGTTTTTAGAGCCAGTGGAAACCACACTCAAAAAATCTCTACAGTACATGGAGACTAAAGGAGAGTGGCAGCTGACTGACATGATCGCCAGAAAATCAGCCAACTCATCATATTTTAACATGGACGGATTGGACACATGGGATGAACTCGTTTACCATGTTTGTGTCACCTTTACTGTATTCAGAATTTTTATTTCATTAATTATTGTCCTGTTTATTGTTCTAACGATTTTCACATATTAGATCATCTTGAAGCGCAGACCAACTCTGTATGTGGTGAACCTGCTGATCCCCAGCTACTGCCTGATCACCGTAGATCTATTCAGCTTCCTCCTGCCTCCTCAGAAAATGGATCGCTCTGCCTTTAAAATGACATTGATCTTAGGCTACACCGTCTTCCTCCTCCTTATGAACGATCTGCTTCCTGTTACAGGAGACACCATACCTCTTATAAGTCTGTTATCACAATGAAGAGTGGGGTCCAAAAGTCTGAGTCTGCAAATAAACGCTTCTATTTTGCAAAAAAAAATATTTTTTTTTAGGAATCACATTTGAAAGTATTAAAATTATTAAATGTATATTTCCAGTGACCTTGAAATATGGTAATCTATTTTATACTTCATGTAACATTTATTTGTTTTATATATTTTTTAAACAACTAAAAAAAAAACTTATATTTTGAATCTCAGACTTTTGGACCTCTTTATAAGTTCTATAAGAATAATATAAAGGAACTCATATCATATCAAGTCTCAAACTATTTCAGGTACATTTAATCAGAACTTTCAAGTGGCAACTGTTATTAATATTATTTTTAAGTTATTTAATGTAAGTTTGTTGAGTCATTTAATGTACTATCTGCACCAGAGTATAAAAGGAAATTTCAAGTGTTAATTTACTCATCCAACACATAGACTCTCTTCAGTAGTGAAGTTCATTTAAGCTGAAACGGTGGTCTTTGGTGATTCATCAAATGCAAGTCAATGGCTACCAGCACTTGATAGTCAAAAAAGCATTTACAGGCAACACAACATTAATCTCTGTGGCTCCTGATGATTTATTGAGGTCTTATGAAGCAAAACAATCAGTCTGTGTAAGAAACTGAACATTATTTACAACATTATTTCCTGTGATCCAGAGTTCAGACATATGGAGAAGTCTGATTTGTTTCTATGAACTTTTCAGACTGTTCGTTTCAATGAACTGATTAATATAACAAATTTTAGTGTTTTACATATCTACATCATACAGTGTAAATAAACATCTTTCACTTTTTTAAATAAACCATGAAGAAGCATCAAAATGTGCATTTTATTCAAGTGTTCAGTTCACACATGCACATATCAGTAGCTCATTGTTCTTCGGTTTGAAGTGTTTCAGGATTTGGAGCATTGAATTAGTTCTTTCGTCATGTGGGGTCAAAGCAAATCTGATTTGGTGACCAGTCAAAAGAAAGATTTGTTTGCAAACTATACATCTGACACTCTCAATTACAGGTAATAATGTTAAAATAATGTTCAGTTAAAGGAACACTTTGAAAATAGGCTCATTCTCCAACTCCCCCAGAGTTAAAAAGTTGAGTTCTACCATTTTTGAATCCATTCAGTCAATCTCCGGGTCTGGCGATAGCACTTTTAGCATGGCTTAGCATAGATCATTGAATCTGATTATCGTGATATCACTGTGCCTGCTGCGGCCATGGTATGGCAGCAAAGTTCCTTGATTATTACACCCAAATGAGAGTATAGTTCCTAGTCATATCAGCCTAGAAAACGGCAACTTTACATTTTTTTCCGCCGGTCTTTCTACACAATGTAAGAGTCCAGTTTTAAATAGGAAAAATATTGAAACTCTTTGGTCATTTTTAAATGCTTCTGGTCTAATCAGATTCAATGATCTATGCTAAGCTATGCTAAAAGTGCTATCATCAGACCGGCTAAATGGATTCAAAAACGGTAAAACTCAACTAATTAACTCTGGTGGAGTTGGAGAATGAGCCTATTTTCAAAAAAAGTGGAGTGTTCCTTTAAAACAATAAAAAGAAATAACGTTCAGTTTCTTGCATAGATTAATTGTTTCGCTTCATAAGACCTGAATATATCAATCATGGGTATTCATTTTGTGTTTGCCATGTATATGCATTTTTAATAACACCTAGTTAAATTAATGTTAATTTCAGCATTTCCTAATGCATTATTAAAATCACAAGTTTTGTTTGTTAACATTAGTTTATGCACTGTGAAATAACATGAATAAACAATTAACAACTGACATCTTATCATAAAGTGTTACCACATTCTTTGACTCACAAAGTGATGGAAGCCACTAACTTGCATTTTATGAATCATAAAATGCAGCGAATCATCTTTGCTGTACTACTAAAGAAAAATGGCACCCACATTTTAAATTACTTAAGGCTTAGTAAAATACCAGCCAATTTTCACTTTTGGATGAACTATATATGCATCAGTAACTATTTTTAAGGTATGAAACTTACTCTATTGTCCCTCTCTCTCCCTACAGATGTGTTTTTCTCACTGTGTTTAGCGCTGATGGTGGCCAGTTTATTGGAGACGATTGTCGTTACTAATATTCTTTGTGGCTCGAGTGATTACCCCCCTCTTCCAAACTGGGTTAAAGTGTTGTTCCTGCATTACCTGGCACGACTGGTTTGCATGCGCAAGAAAGTCTCTGACCAGAATTCTGACCCTCAAAGTGAGTCTCGTAACGGCTGAACACAAACTCAAATATTTTCTGTAAATAACAAGCAAATATTATGAACCTTCATGGACAACTGACAGCATATATATTCTTCTATGTGTAAAAAAATATATCTAAATAAAATACTGCATGTATTGAAATTAACGCACAAGTAAAAAACATGATGCTGCATGTTGCGCTTGCTTACCTTTAGATCACATTAATACATTTAACAATTTCTGCCAGCAGAAAACACCAAAGGCACAGTTTCCTTTTCACTTGAGAAAGAAATAAACCAAATTAGATACCCAGAAAAAGGCATTAAATCATCATTCAATCATGATGAGCAAGAACTGAAGGAACTGAGGACGATTCATGAAGACATACTCACAATTCGCCAGGAAGTTGACAAGCATTTCTCCATCGATCAGAACTCAGAGGAGTGGATACACTTGGGGGAGGTCATTGATCGATTTCTGTTCGCTTTGTATGTTATTTTCCTCTCTGTCAGTTTCTTCACCGTATTACTATTCTGGTTGTACTGGTACAGTTTTGACAAAAAATCCAAATGATCGGGCAAAATGTAGCTGCTCAAATTCAGTGGTCTATGTCTCATTGGTCAAGACAAGACTGCTTAACTGCATGAACTTCTCATGTAGCGTATTTTGTTACACAGTAATATATATTAGTAAGTAGCAGAAGTTTTCTTTTAAATACACATGGCTTTCTGCAATTGTGGAAGGACATAACATTATATGCATTGACATAAATATAACATTGTGTGTGCTACACAAATATAACATTTAATGTTTTTAATAGTTAGACCAAGGTTTAACAAATAAGAAATTCATAAACTGATTCACTATAATCTTAAAATTAAAGCATCTTTTTGTGCAAATTATTAGGAGAATATTTTAATGTAATTGTTTTGTTTTGTATGGCAAAAATCAGTTTAAGATATTTCAGTTTGTCGTGAATATTATATTTTGCATCAATAAAGCTATGCTGTGTAAACACTTAATGGTGGTTCTTTACAAATTATCCAGCAAGATATCCACATGATCACTAGGGGGCTCCCTCACTTTTCAATTATTGTTCTATTGTTCCGTTATTCTCTCATTAAACTTCCACTGCAAGTGTATTTCTGTAAAATTTGACAAAATTGACTGAGACAAAATTACTTTCTATACTAATTAAAAACATACCATAGCTTAATTAGCTTGCACATTCCTAATAAATCAAAACAAGTAATGCATGAAAGATATGTCAGTGCACACACTGAACAAATAGCTTCTTTATATAGGTGGTGAAACAATATACTGTACAGGAAAACAGTTTATAAATCACACCAAGCATGTTTTTTTTTTCTGTAAGGGTTAGGCTTAGGTGATAAATAATAGAATAAAGTTTGGACAGTATAAAAGAATTACGTCTATGAACAATCTTCATTGATCCCAAAAATCCAAACTTATAATAAGGCCAGTAGAAGGTGACAGAAAGTGTAAGGAGCTCTCCTTACACGTGAAAGACAGCTACTAGGGTTCAAAAACAAAACAAATCTATTGGAGAGATAGCAGAAACTTACACGTCAGAGACAGGCATCAGCCATGATCCACGCACGGATTTGGATTCAAATTTTGGATAATCGCACTCTGGCCCGGTTCACGGCAACCATGCCTAGTGTGAGTACACCCTAAGTTTCACGTCTGAGGAGGTTAAACCGTGACAGCTACACGTTTTTCAAAGCGGACCAACGTGATAATGTCACATCTTGGCGTGATACCAGGTTGGATGATTAGTGAATCCTCTTCATGGTAAAGAAAACCACAACATCCAGCCAAGAGAAGAACACTCAACAGGAGACAGATGTGTCTCTGTGAAAGCCTACAATCAAGAGAAGATTTCACCAGAGCAAATACAGAGCAGGGTTGCCAGGTTCTCAGCAAAACCAGCTCAACTGCTTTTCTGGGGGATTACCAGTAAAAACCGCATTCTGGTGGAGTAAAATCCAAGTTTTTTTTTTGCGGGGTTCCCCAGATAAAAGTAGTATTTTAGGGGCTAAATTAGGGCTGTGCGATTAATCAAAATGGCAAGAGGCTGCGATGTGGATGCAATATAAAATATATCGTCGCTGTAGGGCAGAAACCTCCTGAGTCCAAATTGTCAATTTCATATTTTTTCACAAATCTAAAGTGCAGAAAATAGCTTGAGCGCAAATCTCGTAACCCCACTGTGTCAAGAACAAGACCGGAGTCCAAAAGCGGATGCAAACAAGTCATTTAAACAGCAGACTCGAAAAAAGGGAAAAAACAAAATAAAAAAAGTCAAATAACTCAGCGAACTGCTGGGAAATAATGTCAGAGAGCTCAGACTTGACTGCACGAGAGCGTCTGTTTCGTCTCAGCCGTGTACTGCGGGCAAGGTGTTAGAGAGCGGGCAAGAGGCGATCGCTGTCGCGCTCCGGCTGTAATACCGTGTGAACAGGATACAAGAGATAGCGGTGATCGTTGTCGAGGCAGCACGCTGAACGGGATCCTGGGGCAGGTAAGAGAAGGTTACACTACCAGAGCAAAATAAATAAATCTGACTAGACTGGGAGATAAACTAGACACGACAAGACAGACAGGGATCGATTTCAAAAGCATGACAGAGAATCACGAACTGACAAAAGACAGCACACACGAGGGCAAGATAACAGAAAGGTAATGAGCCTAAGATCAGGTGCAGGTGCTGGCGGTTGTGATTAATGGGAATAACAAGGAGGCGGGGAGGACACCACAAAGACAAGGAGACACACGGCGAGTTGTCAAACAAAAGCCATGTGCTCCTAGACAAAAACAATCAACCAAGACCATGACACACTGGTCTTGTAACTCCACCTCTTCTTCACTCTGCTGGAGCGTTGCAGCATATGTCTCCCCTTCGTACAATAGACTTGCCGCAAAACCTCAGCAATACCCTGAATGTGTCGGGGATCGTTTTGTCGAGGTAACAACATCTGAGGTAACGACATCCTTTACACAATAAACTCATTGCCACAAGAAAAAAGTATGTTGTTCCCTCAACATAAGAAGTCTTGGTCACGAGAAATGGATGTTGTTCCCTCAACATAGCATCTCGAGGCCACAACATAAGGATGTCGTTACCTTGACAAAACAAAATCTTGTGGCCATGACATAATATCATGTTCCCACGGGTTAATATGACGTTCCCACAAATTAATATCTCGTGGCCATGTTATATTATCACCTTCCCACAACTTAATATCTTTGTGAACCAAAAGATGTCCCCTCCCGGTCACCGTAGAAACCAGCAAAGGTAGACATGTTGGTGTTTTTGGGCAAAAATTTCTAAATGCTCTACTAAATTAAGTGTTGAAGTGTTTTTTTTTTAAAAATTGTGTTTAATTTCTGATTTTTAAAAAAAAAAAAAAAGTTAATAAATGCTGGAGTAAGCTAATCTTTTCAGTTCCTTTTTTAACTAACACTCACTGCATTTTAGCAGTAAGAAGCTAACCATCTCTTAGGTAGAAAGACACATTGCATCCGATAGAGAATATTGAGCTGAGACTTGACTACAAAATAAAATAAAAAATAAAAAAATATTTTAAAAAATGGCAATTTTTTTCAGAGGCCCAGGAGCCTCTGAAAAGTTTTGAGAGGGGCCGCTGTTTTGTGCCTGAATGACCTCAGGCAATTCAGCACTGCCTGTGCGCGCTCGTTGGTGAGTCCAGCTCCATGCCGAGAAAAGAGATCCTCTGCGCTGGGGAGAGTTTGCTCTTTTCCCGGTTGACCTGAAGGCCCAGATGGCTGAGATGCCGAAGCACCAGGTCCCTGTGCTCGCACAACAAATCCTTTGAGTGAGCTATGATCAGCCAGTCGTCGAGATAGTTGAGGATGCGGATGCCCATCCGCCATAAGGGAGATAAGGCACCCTCCGCGATCTTCATAAAGATGCGGGGAGAGAGGGACAGGCAGGACAGCTGCATCTGTGTCCGAACGGACAGTTGTGTAAAGGATGCCTCTGTACCTGGGTGGGTGCCGAGCGAACTGAACCGTATAGCCGAGGCGTACCGTCCGAATCAACCACCGCGACGGGCTGGGGAGCTCTAACCAAGCCGCCAGTCGCTAGGGGAATCAGGGGGACGTTTACCACCGTGACCACGGTGGGGCAGCCTGGAGGGGAAGGGGGGAAGGGACTGATCCCAGAAGGATGAACGCCCTGGAGAAAAGTCCGGCTGCACTGGGCAGCGCTTACCTTGCACCCCGGTTCCCACACTGGTAACACAGAGCTCCGGGTCCGCACCTGAGGAAACAAAAGATTTCTCAGAAGGGGACCTCAGGGCACTGGGCCCGGAGATGAGGAAAATTGCTCTTTCTGTGAATTTGTGGGTACCGCCGACCCGTAGGTCAGTGGCGGCTGAGCGCAAGGAAGCTCCCGGCCCTCCTCCGGGAGGGGGGGGACAGATGTTGTCGTCCCCCGAAGAGCAACCTCCTCCACCTCCGGGTTGCCCGCGTCAGGGACGTTTCGCAGCTTTGCAGATGTTCTTGGCCGGTCCCTGGGACGCGGGCGAGCTCGACGTCGGGCTGCTAGTCGGGCATCGTGGGCCTCGGCGGGGGACGGAGCAAGTTTTGGAGCCGCAGGGGGGCGCCCTCGGCAACGAGCAGGCAGAGGCTGGGCACCCGGAGACTTGGTGATAGTTTCCCTGTGGGGCAAGATGTGACTGATGGCCTCCGTCTGCTTCTGGGCAAAGTCCTCGACAGTGTCGCTGAATAGACCTCCAATCCGATCCCCTCGGCAGCCCGGAGGAACATAGTCGACAGTTCGACATCCGCTTCGGACGGGGCAGGTGAACCGTCAACATGAGGTCCCCCAAGCGCCTCGCCGTAGCGGCCGTAAAGCCTTTACGGCTCGACAAAATCCCGCGGGAAGAACGAGAGGGGAGCCGTCTCGCGAACAAGAGGCGGGACCTCAACGTAGCCATGGTCATGCGCTCGCAGTGAACGCATGAACAATCCACAAACGCTGCCTCAGCGTGGTCTCGGCCCAGACACGTGAGACAACGATCGTGGCCATCCGAAGAGGTGAGGAAACTTCCGCACCCAGAAACGCACGGTTGGATAGACATCTTGGAAGAATGCCAACCGACCGGAGAAATTGCCCTTTCATCTCCTGGATTGCCCAGGGAGGACCATGTGGCACAACGGTGCACTCAGTGATGGTACTCGCTGGTTTGTAAAAAGCTGGCACACTAGTCTTTGAAAAGACTGCCAGCCCGCGGAATCACCAGACGGCCGCCCAGGAGAAAAGTTGCTGTTGGGAAAGAGCAGGATCACAGGAACTCTTTTTCTCTTTTCTTTGAAGGTTTTTGAAAAGTTTTCAGGACTCAAGCAGGCGAGTGCTCCGAAGCGAAAGACTAATGTGCACTGTTCAGCTGCTCCGTTTATACTCGCGCTGTGATCAGCGGCAGCTGGATGCAGTCAGTGCATGCCAATGTTCATTGGCCTTTTTGATAAGTTCCCATATGTAACATCGGAGTGACTCGACTTAAGGGGAACCTGCAATCACTGTAAGAGTCAAAATGATCGATTTTTCTTTTATGCCAAAAACGTTTAGGATATTAAGAAGAGATCACATTCCACAAAGATATTTTGTAATTTTCCAACCATAAAAATACAATAGTTAATTTACTAATAGTAATATGCATTGCTAAGAACTTCATTTGGACAACTTTAAAGGCGATTTTCTCAGTATTTTGATTCATTATTTATTTATTTTGCACCCTCAGATTCCAGATTTTCAAATAGTTGTATCTCAGCCAAATATTGTCCTATCCTAACAAACCATACATCAGTGGAAATCTTTTTAAAAAACTTGACCCTAGTTTTGTGGTCCACAGTCATATATGATAATCTTTAAAACTTTAAAAACTACAAAGCATTTAAAGTGGTGTTTTTTTTTATTATTTTGTGCAGTTTGTTAATATTTTTAACTGCCATCAAAGCTTGCCAAATATACATCCAGAGGCATAGGCAGCGTTTAAAAATAAATATATAGCGAATTATTCATCACTGCATGCAACACAATTCAGATACCATATGTCGAGTATCAGTTTCTTTGTTTTTTTAACCGCTTTGAGCTCATCATGTTGGATAAGGCACAGGTGTGAGCTTGGGTGTGACATGTGGTTAAAGGACTGTCAGGGAAATGTCAGGTCACAGCTGACTATCTTGTCTCTTTGAATGTAAATTTGGATTCATCCAGACACACTGTCCCAAATAAATAAACCTCTACATGAACATGATTTCCCAATTAAAAAGTGCTTTGAAATTGCTTTTTATTGATACCTTTTATTGATCTATACACCCATACTATGAAAGGAGACTCATGAGTTCCTTCAGAAACTTAAAATGATGCACTGAACACCCTAAAATTCCTTGACTTGAGCAGACAAAAGCCATGAGACCACCAATTAGCAGAAATGGCTTCATATCCCAGAAGTGGCACCAATGCTTTCTACAATCTGCTTAGGTTTATGGTGCTTCTTTTTCTACTGGCACATTATATTGGCAATTAACCCTTATGCATGTGTAGATACCATGGTAATCTTATGAGCCTTTTTGCTTGAGTAAAACTCAGATGTTTGATTTAAATCAAATGCTCAGGTTTACAAATGTCCATTATTTACATAGTATAAGTGCTCTAGTGGAGATTTCCTGCTTTTCTGCAAAACCAAGCCAAGATTTATCAACATCTTCAGCTAGAACAAAACTTTAAAGAAGATGGCAAAGAGATCAGAGACAGTGCTGGATCTGGTTGTTCGATTTTAATCAAATTTTGAGGTTGTACAAATGTCCACTATTTACATAGTGTAAGTGCTCTAAACCAACTCTCAACCTTGTTTTGCTCAGTTTGTATGATCCATCAACCCCTTGTGGTCACTGCCTGAGCAGGAGAACATTTGAGGTTTTGTTGCTCATTTTGGAGATTTGTTTGCCATTATTTTTAGTCTAAATGTTAAAGCTATGTGTCACTAAATCCACAACTGTGCTTGTTTTAGGAACCAAAGCTACAGTAATATGCATTGTCCATTGATTATTTAGCATTATTTTTCAAAGGTGTTCTCATTGATACTACATGATGTTATTGTTAACAGTTATATATATACTGTATTTACAGTACCTTTTGCCACTAAATCACTGGGGTTAATGCAGTATTTTTATTCAAAGTTTTATTGTGTAACTCTTCTCAAAAGGAACATGATTCAAAACACAATTTAAGTTACATATTATTCTTTTGTTTCTAAATAAAAAACATTTATACTATAGATTAACTGCATGTTAAAATACAACCTGCTGCATTTCATCTGAAGGGTTTTTTAATGTAGCAAATTTATTCATGAAGGTGCTTCACGGTGCCATGAAAGAAACTTTTTGTCTGAATGGTTCCATAATTACCCTTTAACATCTGAAGAACCTTTCTGTTTTTTTCTGAAGGTTCTTCAGATTATAAAAAGGTATGAAAGAGATGGTTCTTTAAAAAACCTTTAACTGAATGGTTCTTGGAACCAAAAATGGTTCTTCTATGGCATCACTGTGAGGAACCTTTTAAGATCCTTTATTTTTAAGAGTGAAGAACCATCCTTGCCAAAACTTGTCAACTCCACCATCTCACCTACACAGAAAGACATAAAACATTTGCAAAACCTTTTCTTACCTGCTCAGATTCTGCTTCAAGCCTCCGCCTGATCCCATCTTAACTCCTGCAACTTACTTCAAGCAGGCCTCCCTTGAAAAGGGGGGGTGGGGTACTGAATATTAATGAATATTGAGATCAGATTTTTTTTAAACTGTATCACATTTAGAAAAATGCTTTGAAATATGAGAGAGAACCCCCATGAGGTTATTCAAATTTGTGTAAACAAATAAGTCATATAAAAAGCAAGTATTAATGTTATGTTCATTCTCCATTCTGCGATTCAAACCTCCACTTTAAAAAAAAATTAGCAACGGAAAAAATCTAAACATTTACTTGCAGTCCAGGTTATTCAGGACCTGATGGCTTCTATCCGTCTTCCAAGAATGCAGGTAAGACTTTATTTGGTGTTATAAAGTTTCATTTTAACTTTATGTGTACTGAGCAAAATAAACTTTTTTTAAATAAACATTGTTCAAGTTTCAAAAGAATAACAGCTATAATCTTTTGTTGTTACAATTTTTTTTCTTTTTTTTCCTTCAGTTTATCATAATTTGTAACATTTCGAAATGTATTTTTTTTATTTCATTTAGTTTACTATCTTGAAGAATGTTAGAGTTTATAGTTTTTGCTGTATTTAATCAGTAAGGTTGTATTTTGTGATTATTAATTTGCAATTGGTGGTAACACTTTATTTGATGATGTCCTTGTTACATATTACATACTTACTATTATAATAACAATGGTCACACTTTATATTAAGAGGCCTTAACTACTATGTACTAACATCAAAAAACTACAATGCACTTATTGTGTTCGTATTGTACTGCAAAACATTTTTTCTGCTATTGAAGTGGGGATACGGATAAGGTTTGGTTATATGGGTTGGTTTAAGGGTGGGTTAAGGTGTAAGGGATGGGTCAACAGTGTAATTATAAATGTAATTAATTACAGATGTAATTATAT
>JAUMHE010000079.1:14099048-14127080 GCA_032359235.1 Enteromius mattozi
ACAGTCTGTACAGTATAAACACCATTACACCTATGGAGAGTCCCCATAAATCACAAAAAACAACATGTGTGTGTGTGAAATTCACATTTAAAACATTCACGAATCATGTCTGGTAATGTTGTGCGTGTTATGCACAAGAAAACAGCAAAACATTTAAAATCGTTTAGTTCTCAATGGAACAGTAATTTATTTCTGACAGAAAACTTCAAAAAACAGCACATTACAAGGGTTTTTTTAAGATATTTTCAAAGGCTCAGTGATCATGTACAATACATTTTGCTTGTATACTACGTTTCCTTCAACCACAAAAAAACAAAAAAAAAACAAGCAAACCTAAAAAGTTCAGACCGATGTACAGTGATTGTACAATATTTCTGTTTGGCTCACACTGGGCAAAAAAAATAAACCAGATCGCTGCGTCCATAGTACAAGAGGCACAAAAGACATTAAAAACAGAGGACATGCCCTATACATAAACAACATCTGTGAACACTTTTGCGGCTTTGATTTCATTCCGATGATCATTTTATCGGTCTTTGAAGTTAATCAGTGTAAACTATACCTGGAAATATAAATTGGCATTTATTTGAATACATTTTCTGCAATGTAATAAACATTTGTTTGTACGTCAAGTCTTACACCATGCAAATGAAAACAGAGGACTCGTTTTTTTTGTTTTGTTGACGTTACTGGGTTTTTCCTCCAAAAATCACCCGTCGCCATCCCTAATCAAATATCGTTCACAGACTGCTTAAATTATGATCAATAAAAAAACATGAGGTAAGAAAATAGTCTGATAGTTCATGCAGCACATGCTAATCAGAAACGAAAGGTGACGAAGTTTAACAGAAAAAAAAAAAAGCACAAGCGAACAAACAAACAAGAAAATGTGCGTTACAAAACAAACGTACACAGCTTTTCTTCTTTGGTTACAAATACGTTGTACAAACTAATTCACAGCTTCTTCCCCCCCCCCCCCTATCCCAAATTGAAAATACAAAACGAATTGAAAAACCAGAATTGAAGTACTTAGGGAAAGTATAGCGAAAGAAAAATACTTGATAACTGCTGCTCACCTGTACAACTGGCTATACTTTAATACTTTACAATCTATACACATGTACATTCAACCCCGAACCAACTCAACTATACAGGACTGCATCAGCAATGTTGTTGAATCACTTTTAGTGTTGGAACTGTGCCATGGGGACATTATTGCCTTGTTAAACAAGTATCTTACATTTCAGAAACCAAAAGAACGTTTCTTTATTTATATATATATATATATATATATATATATATATATATAAAATATATCTGTGACATTGTTCATTTACATTATGAAAATAGCAGCCCTCTAATAAATATATGCAAACAGTAAAACTAAACAGATGAAAGGACTCATGCTGTAGGCTCTCCCAAGCTTTCCACAATCGCCGTTTAGCTTCCTGCTAAATCTCCACTTTCCTCTTTCGCCCGCACCTGCCAGCAACCCATCGTGGAGCCAAATTTGCTTCTCCCAATAATGACTGTCTAACACAGGGAAAGCCGAGCAGGACGTATAACGAAGCATGGCTCTCCGCAAGTGGCAAACATGACTGGAAACCAAAATCTCTTTTGCAGATGTTTTTTCTGTTTGTTTTTAAGCAAGCCTGGCGAATCCGGCGAAGGCAGGTCTTCACGCTGTGGACACGTTGGGTTGCGGGGGCAAGGCCACGAGTTTGCTTCCCTCCTGTAGGATGGCGTTGACCGCCGTCTGTTGGGGCGAAGTGCTGCCGACGTTGTTGAGCTGGGTCAGCTGCTCAGTGTTGGCCAGAGATTTTAATACTGCGTTTTCCCTCTCCAGAACCGAGTTCCTCTCATAGAGCTCCTTGATCTGCTCCTTCAAGACCTCCACTTCCTCACGCACTGCGTACATTAAATGGCTTTTCACAAGATCCTGAGGAGAAAAGCACAATGCAGGTTAGGGAGATGTTTCAGATGCAAGTTCTCACTTTTTATCATGCCATATAAAATTTAAAAAAATAGCCTTTTGTGGCTGTTATTGCAAGAATATTAATAGAAAATTAGACCCCTAACTCTATATAAAAGTTATATACGTTTAATTTTACCAGCACGTAATAACGTAAAAGATTTCAACCAAAATAGCGTTGGATGATGTGAATTTTAAACACTCCTTAAATCAATCTTGTCCTATCAACTTTTTCTTCATCTGATCATGTTCAATGCCAAGTCAACAGAAATGCATTTTTATTAAAACAACTGCTGAAATATCATATGGTATAATAATGTAAAAGAAAAAAAAAAAGAAAGGATTTTAAAAAGGTCAAATTATTTGATGTTTATTGAACTTCACAACACTTTTGGTCGCACCACATGACTTTTTTTTTTAAATAGTAATTAAAGATTTTCTTTTAAAGAGTGATTTATATTGAAATCAAGACAGTAGTATAACCCTAATATTTATTTCCTTTATGCCAAGTAAAATTATTTGTAATTCATAAATGCATCGATGTACTTAAAATACAAAATAAAAATACTCACCATAGCTTGCTCTATTTTGTTATCAATTGCCACAACACTGGCGCCAGAGGAACTGTAGAAAGAAAACAAAGACTGCTTTAAAAAAAAGAAAAACCCTAAGTTTACATTGGGATATCTTCTAAGGAATATTTCTGTCAAGTCCTATCAGGTTCGTTACATCATATCGGTTAAATCACACTTCCAACTAACTGCCAACTATGTGTGCACAGTATTGTACATTTAGATGACACTTCCTTGTTGTGCTTATCAGCACGTATCATATGAAATCATACACGTGTTGAGTGCTTAGAGATAAGACAGAAATCAGGCAAAACAACCTGTCAACACTATATTCCATTACGTGTAAGGAAATATCCAGAATGTGTGCATACACAATTATGAAGGTACAACTGTTGCAAAATACAACCATCTACAACAAAACTACCAGCGGACAGAACTTAATATCAAGTGAAAGTAGCAATTATTAACAAAAACCGAAATAAAGACGTTCTTTAATCCTGTCAAAACAAAACGCGTAACTGCTTACCATCAATAAAAACGCGCGTCAGGGCGTCGGGTTGCGTTTTGCGCTATGAACGCTATGTTTTTATGACCAGTTAAAACAGTAAATCTTTATTAAACGCCCCTCGAGCTCAGTTTTACTCCTCTGGGTTTCGTCATTTGGTTGCGCAATAACCCTCAGTGAATGGCTGCTTAGATTCCCACCGTCAAAACAATAGAGGCTTTACCGTCAACTGATAATAAATCCTTACCCTTCGCTTCATAAACACCTCGCACGCAGAAGAGTTTCAGTACAAGCAAGTTTTTATACGCACTCATATTCATGAACGTAACAACGTCGCGCCAAGGGAACACCGCGTAACATGCATGTTCTTCAGGCTTATTCCGCTACAAAACCCAGCTTTCACAAACCACAAAACATAATCATGTCACAGAATAAAACACACACACACACACAAATAAAACTAAGAAATGAAGCGTCTATTTAGAAAAGCCACCCAAAGCGCATCAGGCGGCAATGAATGCACTCGAGAGTTTATCACAGGTAATAAAAACGTTGAAATTAACGTTATTACCTGCATCGTGCTCTGTATGATAATAACCTCCCGGAATATGTAGGAGAGGAGCCAGGAGAGTAAGGCAGGCAGTAACTCATTTTGCAGCGCATGTTGGTAATCGTTTCGTCTCAGACACAGAAGCGTGTTACTGTTAGTAGCAAAGGCGCTCTTCAGGATTTAAAGAATCTGTGCTCTTGGGGGGGGGGCGTGGCCGCAAGTGACGTCACCCGAGAGGCGGGACCAAGCCTCTTTTTTTTCTTTTTTTTAGAGCGGTCATCACCAACACTCACTGATCTCTGTCCTCTCTACCCTGCTTGTGTTTCCTCATTTGGGATGGGGAGCTGTCTTATTAGAGCACATAAATCATACAGACGACGTTGTAATGCACTCAAAGCAATCATTTTAGTAAACAGTCAGAAAGAAAATACATTTACTTGACAAACAAAGATTTCTGGTGTACCGAAGCTGGAAATTCAGCTTTGCCATGACAGACAAACGCAGCTTTGATAAGCAGAAGAGACTTACATAATCCTTAATTATTTGACATTTTTGTGTGCGGTCGTTTACAAAGAAAAGGCAGATCTGTTTTGACTAATTATGCAAACCTGAAATCAACTAGCTACAATTTGGTTAAAAATGAACAAACAGCATTCCTTGAATTTTAAACTCCTTATATTAGAATTAGCCCCTAAACGCATGCATGAATGAAACCCGAAAAAGTCATAAATGGAGTGTATTTCGATAAAAAATGCGTTGCGTGGTGCATTTAAGGACGGTGACCGCAAAGTAGTCACCAGCATCCAATTTAATTTTGATACTCAGTGGTCACAAAAACAAGCTTTAGACGTTTTTGTGCTTTCCAGCTCTTATTCTCTGCCATGCTCAGCAGGGATTGTGCACCGGACCACAGGCACGTCAAACAGACATGTACATGCAAACCGACACATGCCGCCGCAGATCATAGGTGTTTCCCAAGTGTCCTTAAATTTCCCAACCTGCGCAACTAAAGCACTCCTTCAGGCGCTAAACAAAATCCGAGAAGAAAAAGTGCTGTCAAAATCAACAGATGTATCCTAGACTACAAGAAGCTTTCATTAAACAGCTGGTGCATTTGTGTGTGAAAACATTATGTGGTCTTCTGCACTCCACTCAGATGTGTCTTAAATTAGACTGAGTCAAAAAGGTGCGAAAGCTGCAATTAACCCCAAATGGATCAAGTCTTCTCTAGTGTCCACTGCATCTGCTCTAAGCTGGCGTCAACACCTGCTTGTTGTCAAACAGTTGCATAGGAATAGTGCATGTTAATCTATTTATACACCAACTGACTGCTGAATTCAGAACTGTTTACCTAAATATGACCTTTAGGAAAGACTTAATACATTTTCCATGATTCTGGGCGTCACTATTTCCACAGCATCCAGAATTGGAGGAAACTATTTAAAAACCTTCTGTGTGATCTTGATCAAAATTCGTTGGAATTCACTGATATCCTGCTTACTCTTGGCAGAAAATGCAGCTCCTTAACTTGGAAATGAGATTCTTATCTTTCAATATAGTGAAAATTAACAAAAGTGCACCATCGTGAAAAACGAATGAATGAATGAATGAATAATTAGCGTATTTTTGTTCAATCAAAATGCTGAATTTTTGCTGAATCGATAAGCTTATGGATGAATCATATAGCTCTTGCAAGATTTGTTGACATGACCAAATTACCACATTCTCAACAACCTATTTCACATGCTTTATGAGCAAGACGTCAACTCTGACTGCATGATGCATGGTGACTAACAAAACACACACTTGAATTCCAGTCTATTCCAACTCAAACTTCCTCCTTGCAGTATAAACGGGGAAACTCGGTTCCCAAGAAAAAAAAGAAAAAAAAAAGAATCGACGTTGAGAGGAACAGGTACAAAAAAATTATTCCGAACCCTCTGGGTATTTAGGCTATATCTGAAGACGTGATATTTCCTTGAATAAGTTAGTTGATGGTTTAATCCCATGTTTGTTACCTTGGCCATTTTCATGGCGCGTATCACGTTGAAACACTATAAAACTGGACATTTTGGATAACAACTGTAAAATTCATTCATTGTTGACTTTGTTCTCAAAGGTTCTCTTTGCATGGTAATACAACTAGAACAAAAAACACTATTAAAGTAGTCCATATAATAATGTCATACAACAGCTCTGTGTGACTAACCAATTGATATTTTTTGATATTTAAGTCACTAATTAATGCAAACGGATCAAGCCAGTGCATTTAACTCAAAAATGGATCAAATTTGCTAACCAGACAATGATTTCTTCACTAATTGAAATCTACTTATCTCATGAATATGCCAAAGAAAACAAAACATTTTTTGGTGAATAATGCTGACTTCTCACTAGTTTCTAATAATGCTTTCAGAATTCATGGTGCACGATAGTTGATAATTTTATGGTATAACTTTTTGCCATTTTGGAACTTGAGTTCCATTAACTTTCTTGAAAAATTACCATTAGGAAATATAAAAATAAGAAAACGTAAATTTTTTAAAATATAAAAGTGTATTATGTACATGTGTGTATTTATATATACATAATAAATATACACAGTATACATTCATATATTATGTAAACAAAAATATTATTTTGTTTGTGATTAATCGCAAATAATCATTTGACAACACTAGTTTTTATTACAACCAAAAAAAAATTAAAAATACTTTCTCTTTAGAGTGTTACAAGCTCTTGGTGCGTAAAGAAGATCTGTAAAGTTTCAAAGACTAAAGTCTCAAAACCAAAGAGATATTCTTTATCTCTTAAAGTTATGACTTGTACACATCCCCCTAAAACGGCTCGTTTAAACACGCCTCAACGTTTCTACATCACAGAGTGGGTTTATTTTATAACACCGCGCCAAATATTTACGCAAAGAAAGAAGGCGGAACTATTGCTGGTCGCGCTGTGTGTCGTTGTGAAAACTACTTTGTATGAGCTTCCAAAAGTGGACATAACTACAAATCAGTGGTCAAGTTGTATTTACAACACTGTTCCAGAACAATTCAACACAAACATTAGAGTGTGTTCAGCACATTTACAGAGGACTATTTCCTGAACCTGGGAGCAGCCTATGCTAGCTGTGCACAAAGTCGAGCAATTCTACCTCTGCAAGGACAGTCTGGCGCTTCTGACTCACAACCTTTAAGTAAGTTGTGTTTCCTTATTAAAAGAACCTGCTACTTACTAATTAAACACGGGTTTTGAACAGTGAAGGGGAGTGCTTATTGCTTGTCATTTCTCTGATCACGAATGCAGACATGGTGTTATGTTTACGAGTCGCAATACAACAAGACATGCAAAAAGACAATACTAAGTCATGATAATCAGTAATTATGTCTCCACTGGATGCAACAAAAGCCTTGTTTGTAATGTGTTTTATTGTTTTGGTGTCATAGCGCAGGGAATTTAAGGTTGAAGTGTCAACGAGTGTCACTTCAACGAGTCAGTCAATCTAATATTGAATAATTTAGCTTGTTATACTGTCCTACAACTCACATACTTAGCCAGTCAACACTGCAAAGGGTAGAAGTCAGTTGGTAAATGCCAAGTGCTACTTAATTACACTAGCTGTAACTGGGGTGGTTTTCAAAAGGTACAAGTTTACACCTAAAGGATCACGTTATGGGGCGTAACATTTCCGCCCAACCCTTGCGGTATTCGGCCAATCACAATGCACTGGATAGCTGGCCAGTCAGAACACACCTCGTTTCTTTAGAACGACAATGTTTTTTGAAACTTAAACCAAATAAACATGTTGCATTACACCAAATACACAAAATAATGTTATTTTTAGCAACATCATATGACATCAAAAAATAAAAAATCTATATTACCAATCAGCTCTATCTTTAGTTTTCAGCTGCTAAAATCTTGGTGCATCACTACTAAAACCTCACGTTTCTTAAAAGCTGATCTTGAGCACTTGCATTTTCAGAACGCCACAAAGACACACATGAAACGGTCAAGCAGATCCATTTACTGCATGATTCCGCAATAAAAGAAATAAAAAGCAGCACAGTGAAACTTGTTCGGTGTGAACGGGTTTAAAATGTCTTTTTCGAGGGTATCTTCCCTCAGATGCCCTGTAAATCATGTAAAGTTCATGTAGTTCCCCTCTGCTCGAGATCAGAGTCATGAGTGATTCATCCCCAACACCCATTTGTTGTAAACAAGTCCAGAGTCTTGAGAGATGCCGTTAATTAATTCGTTGAGCTGTTGCATAATGTTTTTGGTCTGCACACAGCTGGCCTAGAATCAATGACCTCCTACCGCTGGTGGGAGTCATGTGGGTCTGTGATTCATGCGGATGGCCCGGTGTTACCACCTCCGTCCACATGCGCTCCAACAGGCACCTCCTGCTGTTCAGCGCAATGCATGCTATAGCTTAGTTAAATCTGCAAGCATTCTTTGTTTTACAAAGGGGATGGAAATGCTGATGAGTCTCAGTCTACACTTTGAAAACACTTCAACAAGTCAATCTAATATTGAATAATTTTGCTTGTTATACTGTCCTACAACTCAAAAAAGTGCTACTTAATTACACTCTCAGAAATAAAGGGACAAAAGCTGTCACTGGGGCGGTTTTCAAAAGGTACAGCTTTGTAACTAAAGGGTCCATTTTGGTACCTTAAAAGTACTTAAAGTGTACATATTTGAACCTAAAAGATACAAAAGTGCACTTTTTGTAAAGGTACCGCCCCGGTGACAGCTTCTGTATGACAATAATGATAATATCTTAAGAATTACAATATCTTAATTAAGTAAACTTAATTTCTCCCAAGTAGTGGCCTATTTGTATATATATTTTCTTTTAACTTAATTTCACTACAAAGCACAGTTCAAAGTCTGTCTATTTGTAGATGTAACCACATAACTTCAACTTTATATGCTGGATAAGCAGATTGTGAACTACAGAAGCCAGTTCACAATTTTTGTTCCGCTGCTTTCTTCATTCTCAATTCTAATCTGAAACAAAAGGGATCCATTACACAACCCTTTTGTACTGTGAGTTCCCAGTGCTCAACATTGTGCTTGGTTTAGCCAGTCGTCACGGTTTTCTAGAACATTTGTGATTAAAAAAAGTTTAAAAAATCCAATGCATCATAAAAGCCAACTGATTTTGTAATCTGAATTTGTTAGAGGACATCTTTACAAAAAAATGTAGGTTTGCTCAGTAATTTAAATTCGTTCATTAACTCATGTTCATCTTGTTCCAGACAAGTCTGACTTTGTTTCTACCCAGGCTCACTGGAAATATGTGACTATCTACCTTTTTGCAAAACAAAACACAAAGTATGATTCACACACCAGAGTTTTGATTAAAAAAAGCCTACCTTTCACACAGTTCCTTCCACAATATTATATTATGACTTCATAATGATTTCAACACACTGCGAGATTTGAAAACGGATACTTTTGCACGTCAGCATCACATATACAGCTTCATATCTATGGGTTTTCAAATGCAGTAGGTTTACTCTGTAGCTCACCCGGTGAAGCACTCCGCTACGAATCACATGAAACTACGGTTTCGATAAAACAGCTCAAATCAACTTAACGAAGTTAAAATAGCAGGGCAGCATCAGCACATGCATATTTATTAGGGCTTTTTTTTTTTTTAATTATGTTGCTTATACAACAATTCTCAAAAGTCACTAATCAATATTTTAATCGGTATTTTAGCTAAATTTAACAAGACCTGATTAATGTGAATCTTATCATTAGTCATGTCAACCCTTTTATTTACTTGCGTGATGTTACAACGGAAAGCCTGTCATTCATTCAGTGCTTATCACAGCAGAGATACTGTTAACAAGAACCAAAAACAAAGCATGATATGTAATGCTCCGGTAAAATGCTGTATTACAAATCAGCGGAAGCATTTGACATCCTGCATAAGGTGCCATGAATTCAGCAATGAATGAATGGCGGTTGGCACGATGCACTGTTTTGTTTACTAAAGCGCAAGACGATGCTTCTGCCGTCTCACTATATGATAAAAACACACATTATCATCTCCAGCTGCTCTGAGAGTAATTTCATTTGCATTTTTTAATTTGAGAAAACTACCGTCATATCACATACACAGCAGCTGCAAGTTCTTCACAGCAACCCGTCAAAATAAAAGTTTGGTTTAACGTGAAGAAACTGTGTCAAAAAATATATTACTATTTAGCAGTCTTAAGACTCTGTGCTACTACTACTGCTTCTTTTTCATTTCAACGGTAAACCTTTGTTTGCCAAAAAATAAAAGGATTTAATTTTCATTTGATTAGGATAAATTAAATTAATGCTTTATGTCTTCATCTGATTACCAGAAAAATTAAGAAAACTATTTCATTGGGGCCTATTATTGTTAAAAAAAAGACTATACCAAAAAAAAAAAAAAAAGATTTAAAATACATGCCTGCAGCTCTTAATTTTATTTTTTCTTTAATTCACCTTGTAAATTATAGAAATATCAATAGCATTTATATTAAAACTTTATTTATTGAAAGTAATTTGAAAAAATTGAGAATCAAATCAAGAATTGAAATCGAATCACATTAGACTTCTCTATCGATACGCAGCCCCAGTTATCATCGCTTTTGCTTCAGTTAACACTTTGGTTTGGTGCAGAGTAGCATTGTTTGGTGTAGCGTTTGTTTAAGCAATATGAAAAATGCAACAATACGTGCCTGTACCAATGTAATAAAAACATGGCCAATTGAATGCGCATTTTAGCTCCACTCACTGAACATTTCACTTTAAAACGGACGCGTAATGTTTAGTAAGGTACATATTATCGGTTTCCAATGCACACATTTCCAATGAGTTTAGGTTACTTTCTTCTGTGTATTCAAGATGAAACTGTTAGGCGAACTGTCCAAGCTGCTTTTGTCTGTGCAAAATAAGTAAACCATGACCTTCCAAGCATTTGAGTGAACCATTCCTTTAATATAACTACTCCACATTAACAAATATATTACAATTTTGGAACAGCAACAGATGTAATTGATAGAATTGTTATCGGTTTCATTAACCAAACAACTAACTCCACAAAAAAGCCAATGCATTTACACTTAATACAGACAAACAGGGAAAAAGGCCATTCAAATATTCTCAAACTAAAGTATTTCCATGGAAATCTGCCTGTAACTAAAAGCCCTGGAGCCTCTGGATGGAGATAAAAGAGTGGGATAAATAGTCAAATAAGCAGCACAAGTTTCCTTATCTGCAACGATGCCTGTCCCATAAATACTCTCTGACAGGTTCAGACTATGAATAAGCATCAAACATGCAACTGTCCTAATGATCTACAACAATCATTCTCATACTAAACTGCTGTAAAATTGTTATATGTTTCTGAAGACAAAATTTTACATTTGAAACTGACTACAGTTCATCATTTCAATTAGATTACAGTACCAATCTGCAGGCATTCAATTGTGAGTCACAGCACAAGAAATCAGGTCTAAAGACTTGCACATGGTTACAAAAAAGGCCTCCGATTTTCTTTCAGGGCAATGGTTTGACAGCTGTCAGCACTGAGCTTCAGTGGGGACAGGAGCGAACATGTAGTAAAATATTAGAAATCTGCTCTTGACATGAATACCATCCTTCCCACCAGAGTTATGAGTCACACAGTAATGTCAAATCCTTCTGGCTCACTGTCAGTACAACCCTCCCTTTGTTCAAGAACTACCGAATTTTAGATCATAATCAAATGTCAATTTGTGCCTCTGAGGTTTAAGTAAACTAGTACTCAATGTACTCATGCAAAACCACATTAAAAACACCTGTAATGGACATTTTGTTCAAAGAGAAATGGTTTTAATGAGAAGACTTGTAGAGGTGATTCGAAAGTTTTTCAATGTATGACACCTGATGACTTTAAAAATCACAATAAATTCACACAGAAACATATATGGCTCAGTCCTGGCAAACGCGTGACAAATGAAGTGTGTTCTTAAACCACCTCAAAACATCAAACGCGTTCAAAATCTGAGGTTATACATAATTTACGAATAATTTCTTACTGGTCATATTATATTCAGAATCTTATTGAACTACAGTCCTGCAAGAAAGTGGCTCCGCAAAACCAGAAATGATTCCCTCTGATATTGAGATAAAGCATCCTTTTGTCACAATACTACAATTTCATAACTTTAATATGATATCTTGAGAAATATCAATATTCTAAACCACCAAAATATTATGGCATACATTTTTAATATAACTATATAACTGCTCTGAGTGTCAATTTATAAGCATATTTATAAGAGTAAAACTAACGTCATATCACACTTAAAAGGTGCTCATGGCAACACATCAAATTAAAAGTTCAGTTTAACTTGAAGAAATAGTCAGAAATGTATTCCTGTCGTGCAGGTTAATGTACAAAATATGGCCACAACTAAATTTAGTAAAACTTTTTTCAGTAGTAAATTAATGCTTTATGCCTTCATTTGATAACCATACAAATTAAATAAATAAATACACAAAACAGAATTGCATTGAATTAAATTTACAATAAAACTAAATGTGAGAAAAAAATAAAACTATTAACTATGGTGACATGTTCGGATCACTTAATTTTGTAATTAGTTTTGTAAATAATAGCCTCCTGTATACGCTCAACATGCCAATAAAGCTTTCATATGCTGACTGGAATTTATGCAGTTTAAAGTTTGATTTTAATATGCATTTAATTTTATTTTAGCTAATAGACTAATTATAAATACTCTGGTGTCTTGTTAAGGAATGCATCATTCACAAAACGCTCATTGATCTTCACACATGGGCATAAATACAAACATAAAGTCAAAATTTTATTGGCATAATTGTCAGTATTTGCTAAATATACGGTAGTAAATACTAGCATAATTAACGTAACATAGCACATTAGTTAGGTAATGCAATACACAAATTGAAAGGGGAAATAATCATATATAACAATAAATATAAAAATAAAGCCCTGACAAGTTCATATAATAATTATAATAATAAAATACAAATATTAAATAAAATTGTTCATGTTAATAAAAATGTTTTATTTATCTTTGATGATTCTGGGTTGCTATGGTCACACAAGTCTGTTTGCGTATAAAACTCATGGCCACAAGAAAAGTGGTTTCCCTCAACATAAGAAGTCGTGGGCACTAGAAAAGATAGCATCTCGAGGCCATGACATAATATCCTTCCCACAATTTAATATGATGTTCCTACGAATTAATATCCCGTGGCCACAGCAAAATTAAGCAAACTGAACAGATCTCCTCCCTGTCACCGTACCTACTTTTAACTTTTATTAAATTGATGTTAAATTGTGTAAATTTCCTGAAATTAGACATGTTTTTTGACTAATAAATCTTAATTTAACCATTAAAAAGGAGTCCAGAATAATAATTAAAAAAATGGGATTTGAAGAAGCGAGTCTGCAGTAAAAACACGTCATTAAATGTGTGTTTTGTTGGTCAACATGTTAAATGCTCTCAGAGAGAAGAGCGAGTGAGAAAGCACAGCTTTCATTTTATCGATAATGTGAAAAGAGAGTACTGAAATAGTTTCTACTGTGAATGTATCATCATGCGTCAAATAACTGAGTAAATATTTGCTGCAACACACTCTGACCAAGGCATCCATTGACCAATGAAGTCACCCCAGTCTAACTGACCCGGGTCTATCTACACCCTTCAAAAACATCTTCTCAAACAGCGCTTTCTCGTGTGTATGAGATGCCCAAGCCAAAAGTGTCAACAATGGACCCTTTTCACATTTCCAGAGTTCTCAGAAACTTAGGAAATTTAGGAAAAAAAAAAAAAGAAGAAAAAACACAACCTGATATTACAAAAGATTTACAAAGCTAATAACTGTGTGAATGCATCATGAGTCTGTGAAAAGGGTCCATCTGTAAGAGTTACGGATGTTAGACACTTAGACCCGAAACACTTCCACAAATGTCATGCTCACTCCATGCACACTCACGGCTGCCAAGAGTGCAACGTAATACACACACAGTGATCATACCCATCACTGATGGCCTTTGACCTGCCGTTTGGGAAGGCCTGATAGAAAGCCGTGGAGGGGTTCCTTGCAGATAAAAGAAAGAGAGAAAGAGAGAGAGAGAGAGGGAGATATGAATAAGGTAATATTATGTCAAAGCTTTGGGAGGAAAGACCAACGCCAAATCTGCTGCGACGCCTTAAGGGCTTCCAAGACAAAGTTGAATGGCCATTCATATCTAAGAGTTAAAGGGTTCAGGGTGTGAAACAGCTCTGGCGTCTGAGCCCCAAGCTACAGGCCTGAAGTATTCAGAGTTCAGAGTGAATATACGCCGAACAGGAAAAGTCAGAACAGCCATTGAGTGTGAGACATGGATGCACTACACAAATGATCACATTGATGTACAGCCAAGTTTGTACAGCTTAACTAAAAGGAGATTAATCTGATTTTCTTTGGTCGATCATGCAATGCAGAGAATGTTACAAAGTGACCATTATCCTTTGACCAGCAATGAATTTTTAAATCTGGCTTCGCTGGAATTGTGTGCAAGCTTATGTCCGCCACTGAATAAAAAAAAAATTAAAATGTTTTTTGTATCACAATTCAGATTTTTCATCAATATTTAAAATCATAATTTAATTTACCTATCACTGTTCATGTATCGCAGGGTATGATTGAAATGTAGACCTTCGTTTGAGTTTTTGACCTACACTGTACAACAGTTCATTGGCATGGACTCAGAAAAATTAACATATAGAGTTTTAACGTTCTGCTTGAGCAGATGAAAATGAGTGTATGACAGAAAATGAAAGTTGAAGATGAAGCTCATCTGCGTTCGAGGGGAGGGGCTTACTGATAAGTCAATCGTGGGTTTAAATCAGGCAATTCTGATAAAAGTCAGAATTGCGCATTTATATCGTGCAGCTCTGACTTCTGGGGTTTGTGATATTGACAAAAAATAATATCTCTATATTTTCTCAGATTTTAGTGATAATATTTTGCAGGGTGTGTTATTGTGCTGGTATCTTAAGGACTGCTTTGGACAGCTGACTCCTGAAGTTTGTGATATTCTTCATATTCTGTGTACTGGTCAGTTCACATTAATAAAACAATTAATCTTTTCCCATAAGTTTTAACTGATTTGTACATTTTATGGGCATTTTTACGTTTATAAAGCCATTTCATAAAGTGTCCATTGTCTTTTTTATACTGATATTTGAAATTATTTCATACCCTAGCTCTTTGCAAAAATTTCCACGTGGGCTTGGTAATTCTCACACTTAAATTCAGTCAGAAGTCAAAGCGGAAACGAATACAGAGAAAACTGACAATTAACAAAATTCACTCAAATGGTGCGCAAAACAAACACTTGCGGAAATATTCTTTCATGTTTCCACTAAAAGATGACGACTGACAAATGGAATTACCCTGGGGACGTGAAGCTGGCAGAGGATTTTGCAGAAACTGGTTTTTGTACTGAGCTGTATAAGCTCTAATAACAAAGAACATATAGAAACAGAGCATTCAAAGAAGAGGATATCACAAAAACTCTTATTTATATTTTAGGATGTCTGCAATCAACTGAAATTAAAAATAAAAATAAACGTCAATAACACACGGACAGAAATAGGAGTCTAAAACATAAAAAACGTAACGGGTCTCATGTCGGCGAATCACTTGGAAAGCTTTCTATCACTGTTAACTGGCAGAGCTTACCACATCTAACACACCATTAGTTGGCATAGCATGTGTCACATTTAACCCCGCCCACTTTGGGAAAATGTTTTGTTTAATAAATCATGGTTAATCTTTAGCCACATAATTTGCGAACACTGGCAGTTCACCAACATGTAGGACAAATACACCTGTACTGATATCTAGAAATAAACATTTCCTATTGTGAGGGTTAGTTATTGTTGCTATGCAATATTGAGCAGATAATAATTTTGTCATTTGTCAGTCATATTTTGTCATTTTGCAATAGCTTATAACTATCTAAGCACAACTTAAAGGGATAGTTGACCAAAACAATTAAAATTCTGTCAATAATTTCTCACCCTCATGTCGTTCCAAACCCGTAAGACATTTAAACACATATTAAGCTTTTTATTTCTTTTGTGCACAAAAAGTACTCATGTAGCTTCATAAAATTACAGGTGAACCACTGAGGCCAGATGGACTATTTTAGTGAAGTCTTTACGACCTTTCTGGGCCTTGAATGTATCAGTTGTGTTTCTGTCTGTGGAGGATCAGAAAGCTCTCAGATTTCATCAAAATTATCTTGATTTGTGTTCTGAAGATGAACGAATTTCTTACTAGTTTGAAACAACATGAGGGTGAGTATTTTTGGGTCAACTATTCCCTTAAATTCGCTTGAAACAGACAGTGGTACAAAGAATCTGTTATAAATAACAGAGCAACGCGTGACCAGATATTTCTATTAACTCATCTAAATGCAATGTAATTGTGCCTCTTTTCAGTAGTAATCTCTGAGGTTTTATCATAGTTTCTTCAACCTTCTGGAGTTTTGGGTGCTAAGACTCAGATGACAGAAAAAACAAAAAAAAAGAGCACACATTCTAATGTTTCAGCTTCATGAGTCAGTTATAGACACAGCTGTTGGGTCTATGCTTCAATGAACAAGGGCACGTCTTCCAAAACATGAAAGCATGATGGCATAATATATACCTAACTGTCAGAGAGTCAAGAAAGGACTGACTCACCTGCACCATTACTGTGAGGAATAAAATATCAGCGCCACACCTAATCTTCAAACCAACAAACTTCAGCTACTGCTGTTTCTCAAACAGGTGCAAAGCAAAACACGTAAAAACGTCAGACTACACTCATCTTTCAAAATCTATCAACAGTTGAAAATATAAAGACGTTAGGTGTAGTTGCACAACCCTTGGAAGATCACAACTACAACAACGGTGGATTAAAACAACAAACATGCTTTTAAAAAGGGAGCAAAGCTTTGTTGCATAAGTGAGAAACAAAAATCTGTAACTGTTCAAACACATTCAAAGCTAAGCTGTTTTCAAACCCTGTAACGCACTCTCTAGAAATCCTGAGGCGTTCACCATAGCTTCAACCGTGATGCCATTTAAGTCAATAAAGCAATTCATATTTTTATATCTGTTAAAAGGTCACTTCCTCTTTCTTACGGTGTTTATAGGGGAACAGAAAGTGATGAGTGAAAGTCAAAATAATCAAGTGCCATTTCCTGGGTATTTAGTGAAGGAGGATATGCTACGGAGAGATCTCGCATCATCCTCAGTTAATGCTATAATCTTAAGTATAAGTAGATGAGCTACTCAAATGCAGCATTGTTAAGGAAAGAATGGGTGGGTGCCGTCAGAATGAGAGTCTAAAGAGCTGATAAAAATATCACAATATGCATTTAAAACGGTTTTGAAAATGATAAATCTTCATGAGATGATAACTGATGGATTACTTCTGTAGACTACTTATGGATTGATGATGCTTTTATCAGCTGTTAGGACTCTCATTCTGATGGCACCCATTCACTGCAGAGCATCCATTACCGGACAACTGATGTAATGCTACATTTCTCCAAATCTGATGAAGAAACAAATTCATCTACATTCTGGACGCCCTAAGGGGGAGCACATTTTCAAGCAAATATTTTCAAGTTTACTCAATAAAACTGAGCTGTTGCCCCGTCTACTTTCCAATCATTTTGGTAAATCTGACTTCTCAAAAATGAGTGTGCGTGAATTCATGCTAAGAAAATAGAGGAAAAGGATATGAGCTACCATCAAATGAATGCTAAAAAACTATTTTGCTCTTTCCTTTAACCTCGATAACATTTGCCACCCATTTTGCAATATTTCCAAGAATTTTCAAAAAAAAGAAAAAACTTTCTTTCTGTGTCTTCGTTCCCTAATCTGTGCTGCACCAAAGTTAGTTAAAGTAGCCTAATGCCAGTAATTTTGCTTAATTAAACCAGCATCTAGTGCAACAAATATTATCACGAGAAGATTCTTAAAATATATTAAATAATTTGTGTTAAACTGCTTGTCATTAAAACAGTATTAGAATAAAAAACTGAATAATAAATTAACTTAAAACGGTCGTTATCATCTTTTTGTAAAGAAAATCTAACCAATAACCTACACAAATATAAATACAAATGTATACAATTAAATCTACACCTGTATAGGTTACAGGTTCATCTCTGAACATCTTCACAGCATGTCGTATTCAGAACAAAATGTACAGATTTTTCTTGGATTCCTACCAACTGCTGACAGTAAACAACATCCATCTGGCAGCATAACATCATGCAGATGTTACATATGTTTAAGGCCTTATCAGTGTTAGTGCATAGAGCGGAGAGCAGCTTCTGCATGTCACAAGATAGGACACACACGCTAACATCACCTAATCAGTCTAAATAAACAGCTCAACTTCTGGTGAAAAGCATGCGAGGAGGAAACAGTGACACCAAAACAAATCTTTAGGAACTGGATAGTGTGCTGGGTAAATTTTGCCGTGAATTTTTTCCACAAACACAAAACAAGATCACTCGAGTAAGACACTTGTGTCAAACTTTCCAAAGGCTTTACCAATGAAATGCTCATAACCACAGGCTGCCTTTAAAAAAACAAAAACAAAGTGTGAAGTGGTTTGCAGGACAGGGGAAATAACTATGTGCAAAAAAAGTGATGCTAGTCAAGGTGATTTTTATGAAGCCAGTTTCCCCTCACGTTTACAGTAAAGTAACCAGTTATTAAATATGAACTTATTCAACTAAAACCTTTTTGTTGTTGTTGTTTTAAACCCCACTGACTCAAACTGCATAAACAAAACAGCTTAAAATATCTTCTTTTGTGTTCTGCAGAAAAGTCTTACAGGTTTGGAATGACATGTAGGTGAATGAATGACTTTTACATATTTGAGTAAAATCCTTTGAGGTCAAGGCAGCCAATCCTGCTCCTGGAGAGCTACAGTACAGCAGAGTTTAGCTACAATACTGATTATACACACCTGAACCAAGATGTTCAGGATTACTTCACTCCTACCTAGCAAAGTTAGAATATTCCTACCAAATAAAATATAGTAGGCTTGTAGTAAGCAGTCTAGCTCAAAACATCTGGTATAACATGATTTGAAGAAATGAGATCATTACATAAGTTCACAAGTAGGCTTCTTGACCTGGAGACCACAGTCATGTTTTGGATGTCAATATAATATAAATGAGAGGTTGACTTTAATCAGACGTGTAAAATTAAGGTGAAATTCAAAATGTGAAATGGACCTTTTTTACATTTACCACTCTCTCAGTATTCATCGTAGTTGAAGGAATCCAAAAATCCACAAAAGTGTTTCTGTGACTTTCCGAAATATGTAAATAAATAAATAAAATAAATAGAGATTGATTACGGTGGTCAGAAGAAAGTAAAATTCCCTCAGTTGTTACATTAGAAACACCCACACAACAGCATTAACTAGATTTCTGGAATTTCATTAATGCCAGGGTAATATAAAACTATTTATGACAGGGGTGTTCAATCCTGCTCCTGGGAGTTTCGCTCCAACCTACATTAACACAGTTGCTTGGAAGTTTCTACCAATCCTGAAGACCTTGATCAGCAGGTTCAGGTGTTTATATAGGTCTGGAGCTCAACTCTGTAGGTCAGTGACCCTTCAGGGACAGGTTTGGATGGCCCTGATTTACGGGGATCATTTACGGGGCCTCCAGGACAAGTTTACTCACTCATATTTTCAAGGTAACATGCTTTCAAAAGTAAATATTTGCAACTCCTGCAAAAGTTGTTTACCTCACACATATTTGATTAATTACTTAAACTACTTTTTCGAAGAGAGCAACATCGAGAATTAAGGTTTACCTGTCCTCATCCCCATCAATGGGAATAGCTATTCCAAACAGGCTGTTGACAGCAGGTGTGGGAAGCTGCAAGCCCTCTGGATTCAGGGGTTTGATGGCATCTCTTCCTAAAAATACAGAGCTCTGGAGCAGCCCGTCGGGCCTCCTCTGGTTCTCCTCAGCTTGGGCGACGCCAGTGGGAAGCTGGCTAAAGTTAATGGGGGTCGTCTGAGCACCCAGTCCTCCTAGCAACCCGCCATGGACTCCCTGAGGCGGATTCTGCGGCGTCAGTTTTGGCATGCTCTGGGGGGCATTAGAGGCACTGGACATAACAGCAGGCACATTTTGCACACCAGGGACCCCAGCAAGGGGGCTGACAGACACGGTTACCGCCGGCTGAATGAGCGGCACTGGTGCCTGCTGTACAACAGCTGCAGCCAACACGGTCCCTAGAGCCGTGCTGATGCTCGACTGCTGTAAAAGCCCCTGAACATGCTCCGGCTGGCTGATGGGAAGCCCTCTGCCGTCCACGGGCTGGGGAACTAATCCGAGCACGTGAGCAATGCTTCCCGGCGCTGCAGGAGTCATGACAGGTGACGGACCCTGGTTTAAGGGGGTCATGAGCGGAAGCGAAGCCACCGAGACCGTCTGGGCCTGATTCGGTGGAATAACACTCTGAAGAACCTGCCCAGGTTTCTGCACCTGTTTGCCCGGGAAAAATGGCTGTGGTTGAGTTGCCAAAGCAATGCATGGAGATTTGATATGGGCATTCTGGGCTGCAAGTCCCTGCTGCGAGATGCCTAGGGTTTGCTGCTGAAGCTCCACAGGTGGGTTCGATGGTGCAGATATGTAGCCACTATCTGTATGAGGTTCTGCTGCAGATGTTGAAGACCCAACATGCACAGCCACCGAACCTCCGGCCACTCCTAGCCCGTCCCTGTCCGTGCTGTGATCCGCGGCGCTTGTATGTTTAGCGCTATCCACAGTCCGGCCGGACAAAGAAGCTTCCGTCTCTCGCTCGTAAAACTCTGTGCAAGTCCACCTACCTTTTTTGAAGGGTTCACCTGTGCTATGGTCCAGTTTGATGACCCTAAAGCGGGAGCTGCAGCTACTTATTGTGGCAGAACTGCTAACTGACGAAGTCTGGATGCTGGATGGTGCATTAGATGCAACCGAAGACTGGGAAGATACAGACCCGCTGACTGAACGGACAGGTGGGTTTATATGAACCGCACTTGTGTTGCGAGAACCAGGTATGTTCGTTATGGTGGCATCTTGGGTGTTCGCCCCAGGTGTTTCGGCCTCGTTATGTAGCGATTCGTCCGATAAACTGACATCACATGCTTCCGGCTCGAAATCTCCAGCTCTGGAGATGTCGTATATCTCGGATGAGGACATGTCCTCAGTCCTGGGCTCGTCTGGGTCGTCTAAACTCTCTGTGTCATCTGTGTTGCTGTTGGCTGCCACCTGCGCAGCCTGCGTTACGCTGGTGATCTGAAAACAGCTCTTCTTTTTCGATGGCATTTTAGACATTTTGACAGCTTTAAGTATATCTCAGCACGTCAAGAGTCCAGCACACAGCTGTAAAAGTAGCAACGCAATGTATATCAAAATACGTCCTATAATTTTCAGTTAGCGTCACGCTAACGCAAGACTCCCTCAGAGCTCTGTCCTCATCGCGCCATTTTTAGTCCTTTAAATCCTTTAAACTGAAACTCCCGAAGCTCCAAACACAACGACAGCTTTATTGCAGCTGTGTTGAATCCTTCCGAGCCCGTGTGTTTATTCTCCGTGGCCTAAACGAAGGCCATGTCCCGGAGTGAGAGTTTCCCTCAAGCCGCTCTCGCAGTTGAAACTCTCCAGTCGCTGGACTCGCGCGACTCTGAGGCGCCGTCAGTTTTTAGCGCTCTGCCGTATTCAAAAGCACAAATCCTCCGCAAAACACATCGGATAATCATCTTGACACGTCGTAACGCATGTTTGCGGTCCGTTCCTGACGTTAACGCAGTCTGTCGGGAGCAGAATGACGGTTTGTTTGCTGTCAGTCCAAATCTCGAGCTAACGGCTTCGCTTCCTTTGCTCTACACAAGATGGCTACGTAACGCGCACGCTGCTCTATTGATGGACTGCGCACAAGCGTACGTAACTCAGTCGAGAATACCAACCACTACACATTATTCGTGGCGGTGTTTTTTATTTATTTTGTTTATTTTTTTATTAAGTGCCAGGGGAACAATTTTTTTTTAAAATGCCCCTTTTATAGACTTGCACTCTATTTATTTACAAAACTAACATTAGCTTTTCTATGCTTTTTGTATTCTATTATACAATTAACAATTTAATCAAAAAAGGCCACTAACACTATCTACTTTTTTGCTTTAGTTGATTGTAGTTGGCTATCTTACACGAGGGGATTTTTCAAGTGGTTTTAGGTAAATTTTCAAAATGAGACTGGACACAACCAAATAGGTTTATGTTGAAACTAGTTATGACTGTATAATACTGAACAGGCTTGCTATGCCACCTTTAACAGGCATTTTAACAAAATATTATATATATATATATATATATATATATATATATAGCAAATGTTTTACTGAAGTTGTTCTAATATTTTTTTTTATTTTTACATTATTCATTTATTTTGTTATTTTTTTGCCTAGTCATGCTTCAAGTGTTTCTAGCAAAATCATGTTACAAAACACAGTTTCTTCTTTGTTTAGCCTTTCGGAAAAAGTTCACGCAGGGGGCGAGAAGGAATGCAGCTAGTGTAGACAGAAACATCTTTGCTGGAGTTTGTTTATTAGTTTAGGTCATTATTTTAGGCATGAGTCTATTCCAATAAGTAAGGGAGGCTGTGTTTGTTTTGCCTTTGAGTTCGCCCAATCCAAACAGCAGTGGAAAGTGCACTCCATACTGAAAGAAATACTTTTTATATTAGAAAACTCTGATGCAGCTTTCTAAAAAGTGTTGGTTTAGTAAGAGCAGATGCTGAAAGAAATTATCAGGCCTACAGTTTTATAAAAAACGCAAAATATCAACAAAAGTCCCTTCGGAATTCAGAGTGTCACTCAGAAGTTACACAACATGATTGTTTATTGTATTTGCCTCGGTCCCGCGTGGTGAATGGGACACGCTTGTTATTTTAGCTGGCTGCATTTATGTGTCCAAGTACTAAAACCAGTTTGCATTTTAAAATACTTTGAATCAATCAGGTGCTATTTGTCATGTCCAGACATAGAGACGTTTTTTTGTTGTTGTTGTTTTTATGGGCTGGACGCTGTGTGAACACGCTCTGCGGTTTCGTCCAGTTCATACAGTTCATTTTCTGAGACATCAAAAAAGGGTTTGAGGGAATTTCTCTAAATTTAAAATCTAAACGGGAAGCTGCTTTTTTGAGAGAGTTTCTGAGAACAGTCAAGTTCATTCTGGCTTGGAGTAGCCAAAGTAGGTAAATCTGGACGCTGTAAGCTGGATTTTTGACTTGGATCTGTCAGTAGAATAAACTTTTGAATTAAAGATTTTGAGAGTGTTTGGTTGTGAACAGTGTAACACATACTTTTCCAAGTAACTAAAAAAGTAACACATTACTTTTTCATTTGCAACGAAATATACTAGTTACTTTTTCCAAACTGCATGCCTTTCCAGGCCAAGCCATGTCTCAGATGTCTTTTGATAATTTTGCTTCAGGTTAGTTTTAAAAACCTTCCCAAAACTTGTATGGTTTCCTTGCTTATTTCCTAAGTCAAGTCACATCTTGATTCCAGGTCTCCAGTTCCATAGACTGACCTAAAAACAGTGTCAGTGTAAGCATAAAACTACAATAAAAGCACCTATGTATCTTTGGAAAGGTTCACTGAACTGACATGTAAGGAGTAATCCCATACTTGAGAAAGAGAGTGATTTATTAAAAATCAGGTCAAAGAAACAAACCAATTCATTCTTGAAGTTGTTGACAGTTTTCTCTGCTTTGGTGCATCTTCTCAAGTGATTATCATATATACACCTTTATATACCTGCTGCCTTTATTGCACAATTAATGCTGTGTAAATCTATTCATGAAAACTCCCATTATGTGAATTTTTACTTTTAATATTACGGTATCATGTTTTTAATAGCTGTTGGGTCAACAGAATAAAAATGTTCTCAAATGTTGTTTACAACAGTGTTTGGTATAGTTTACAGATACCTTATGTCACTTTATTCCTTAATGTAACATTTTTGCTCGATCGTAAACTATTTTGGGCTTCTATTTTACTTTTAACATAACCGGAAACAGCACTAATACAAACCTAATCCACAAGAGGTCGTTAGTGCAGCATGGAGACAGTCGGGCACGATCATTCAAGCATGTCTTGTGTAACTTTATCTCCATTGAACAAAACGTTTTGCTTTGGTTAAGAGGCCTGTTAATATGAGTTACACAAATCTGTAACATCTCAGCTAAGCCTGCTTTGTAAATATTTGCACTGCATGTTCAAGCTTCGGGGAAATTACTGCATTTTGTATTTTCTGCCGTCACTTTTGTAAATATTTGGTCCTAAATATTTGCACGCTTCTGCGAGAGAGTGCTGTAGTAGAAATCTCTTGAATGCTGCTTTAGTTGTTTCACTGTTTGTGTGCCAGCCAGAAACATGCACAAATGAATATGAGAAAATTTAATAAAACGTCTGATGAACTTATAAGTGTAAAAACACGTATGGATGCACAAAGAGTGGGAATAAACACATTTACACAACAATTACATCTGCTACTATACTAGAGGCTGGGAGCATGCAACCTTTAATCTGACTTTTATGCAGCAGATGTCTGGACAATGAATTTTGAGCTGGCACAGAGCAGTGTCACCTTATGAATATGATTTTTTAATGGCATTACGGGATCTGTCCACAAGATGTCGGAAGAGGCTATGATTTATGTGGTGACAAACAACGTATCCGATGTTGTCAAACTGATAAATGTATTTTATCAGGTTTCATTATGTCAGTTTTGGATGTTACATGCACGTGCATACAAACAGATGTTAATAAACTTAAAGCAGCTTTGTAAAATATTACTCCTATTACTGAGGAGCTTAATAATAACACTTTATTTTAAAAAGAAAAAGAGAGAGAGAAAAAAAGGCTAAGTTCTGGATCTACAAAATGCAAGAAGAAAAAGAAGCCGGTTCAGAGAAAGGCCAACATTAGGTCACAGCTGGAGTTAGTTTTTTTTGCCATGTGACAAAACCAAAAACTACTGAATAACACTGAACTTTTGGTCCTGAAAGTACAGAGAAATGTGCGGTGCAAACCAAAAGTAAATTGAAATAGTAGCCCCAGCATCGTGGGTAAAAATGTTTTGTTGTTTCGTACATATATTGCACACATCAACCAACTTTGTCATGCAAAACGTGGCTTCTAAACGCTCGTGCACACTGGCGTCCAATCAGAACTCGTATTAATCCGCGCATACGGCTTTGTCCT
Source organism: Enteromius mattozi (assembly GCA_032359235.1). Taxonomy (NCBI): domain Eukaryota; kingdom Metazoa; phylum Chordata; class Actinopteri; order Cypriniformes; family Cyprinidae; genus Enteromius; species Enteromius mattozi. Next base: position 14,124,002 of record JAUMHE010000079.1, read on the forward strand.
AATGGATCGCAGCCTAAGCGCGCCTGCGCGGAGGGATATTTGAGGGACTACACCCAGAGTCTCCATTCAGCCGGGACTCTTTACTGCTCAAACTCTCATTAGAGAAGGGGGCGTGCGGGACATCCAAATATACGGTAACCGCGAACTGAGGACGCACGAAACTGTCAGTCCCGTCTTTTTTTAAGGGTAGCTTGCGAGCGTTTGAAAGCCGAAGGCAAACATGTCATGGAACAGCTATGTGGATAACCTGATGTCGGACGGCAGCTGCCAGGACTGCGCCATTGTTGGGTGCAGCTCAGACGCTAAATACGTGTGGGCAGCGACGGAGGACGCCACGTTCGTAAAGATCACGGTAAATAAACGCGATTAACCGCACTCTTTATGCTGCCTTTAGTGGAGGACTGAAAACTGTGGCTGTGTTTCAATAACTAGTATGCCGCCTATCTAGACCGCGTGCTTGGTCAGGACAGGCGCGGAGTGGAAACGCGTTTAATTTGGAAGTAGCACCTAAATATGAAGCTCTGTGCAGTTTTTAATTGTTTAATTTACATCGCGTAAAGCGAATCGGGGTTTTAAACGCTTTGGCGTAAAACGCGCCAAAACGCTGTGCTGTCTTTGTAGGAGCCTCCCGAGGGTTTGGGACACGGCCAGGGTTTCGATCAACCTGTCAGCCAGTTCATCACAAATCCAGGGCCTGAATGGCTGCTAGCTGACTAAACAAAACACCGTTTGGAGATATTTTTGTTCACCCAGAACGAAAGTGTTTGTATTCGTCGCGTCGTGTTTATGTGGGCTAACGTCAAGTCACCAGAACATCTAGGTTAGCTGGTTGTATTTGGCGAAAAATCGCCGCGATGTTTAAAAACAATTTTAGTGATGTTAAAAACTGAAAGGTCGAGTGTTAAGGTGGTGCAAATACTTCAAAGTTTCAGTCATAAAGAGGGAGGTGTTGTTAGTGCAAACAGGCCGATGCGATCAACCGGAATCACCAGACTACGTAAACCACTTACGCACGTAAATATGCGCCTTATTCAGCCGCGGAATGTGCGTAACGTCGTTCTAGAATACGGGATCTTCGCAGTACCTGCCCTCTTCCCGTTGTCCAAGATGGCGCTCCATAAATGGGTGTTAATAAATCTAACAACAGCCTTATTTGTCACACTGACCTTTATTTTTCCCGGGTTAATGTGATGCGTTTGTAAGTTTACTTGTGCGATACGTAGGGTAAACATTCGTTTTATGTTTCTATTAGCAGGTTTGTTGGGAATATGTCATTCTTTTAACATTGCTCACCTTCATGCCCTTTAGATGTGATTTATTGTATGAACGAAACCCCTAAAACCTTTCTCAGAATATCATTGTGTTCTACAGTAGAAAGGTGGACATGTAAGTAAATAGCCTTCAGCAACAGATGTACAGCTTGCATATTTAAAGGGATAGTTCACCCAAAAATGAACATTTTTACAGATTCAGGTTGTTCCAGTTTTGTATCGGTTAACCAAACAGTTGACATCCATTTTTATTCCCCCTACTATGGAAGTCATTACTTTTTGGTGACTAACTTTTTTCTTTTGTGCAAATACATGTACAGGTTTTGAATGACTTGAAGGCTGGTAAACTTTCCATATTATGTAAAGGTTATATAGTAGTGTATATCGCAAGGCTCGTTTGGTTATGAAAAGCCTGCAAGTATTTGGAAATTTAGTTTTAAGGTCAGAAAATACACTTTTTTAGTGAATCGAGTTTTAAAATATTCCATTAGCTAATACTTCTGTCAGTCGTATGGGTTTGGACTGACAGTAAAAGCAGTAGGGTTTTTCCTCTTAGCTTCCTGCACTAACAGAGAAAGGAATGAGTCCAGAAAGGCTTCGTGAAGTTCAAGGCTGTGTCTATCGCCATGCAAGCGCCTCCAGACCTTACTGGAAATAGCATCAGCTCGCTGGTTCTCACCAAAGAGTAGCTGCTTTTAGTTTTATGTGGTTTGGCTTTAGGGGGAAAACGACTCGGTAGATTCGTAGTGGGCCAGTACAAACAAAGCCACTGCGATGCAGTCCAAATAACAATGAAACGAATAAGAAAGCTGCACGTTCAGGCTTGATCAGTGCTGGCATTTGACACACAAAACCGTTGTTTAATGTGATTACTGCATTCCAGTTCGAGGGTTAGGCAGAATGATTCCCAGATATGTCGTGCTGTACAAGTTCCTCCTTTTAAGGACGCCGGTACAAATCACATCCACTCAGCTATGCTTTTATCATGCTCCAGAAATATGCTTTGAAAATTGTAGAGTACTCTAAAAATAAGCACCCATATTTGACGTTCAATGATCAAACATTCGGACGTATTTTAGCAGTGTGAATATCAATAATGTTTCCGTTGTTTTGGGAAGACTGTTAATCAGAATTGATGGGTTGTCCAATGACTAGCTGACTAAAATTTCCTGGAGTTGGCCAATTTCAAACGAAATCTGTGTGATTGGGAACTTTGCTTCAAGCCCAAAGTATACTTTGTTTTAACGCAATTCTGCAGTCATGTAGCTTTTTTTTTTTTTTAAAGTATAGCCTTCTCCATTTAATAGTATGCGCTAGGGCTGCAAATAACGATTATTTTGATACTCGATTAGTTGGGCGATTATTTTTCCGATTAATCGGATAAAAACTAAACGCTTCTTTAATTTGATGTTTTGCTAATAGCTATATAAAACCATATATATATATTAGTTAAATAATGCACTGGCATATTCAGTTGTTAAGATATAAACAGCTAAAATAATGTAATTTTGTATAATAAAATGAATACTGTGTAAAACCACAGTAAATTACGTTAACAAGTTAACTTTGTAGTGGACTATAAAAAAAAAACTGTAGAAATGCAGAAAGCTAATAGTCACAAATGTTCTATTATTTGCATTCGCTGAAAACCACAACAATCACTAAATGTAATATTCTACTGTTATTCGCACCGTGTAATTTAAACTAATCTAAAGTAGTGCCATTGAACTCATCACTATTGCTCATGAGGTGATTGCTCAATGTGATGCTAGCGAGTAACAAGTGAACAGATCTAGCGCGACTGTCCC
>JAUMHE010000079.1:14128686-14139305 GCA_032359235.1 Enteromius mattozi
GTCTATGGAGGGACAGATGGCTCTCTGATATCATCAAAAATATCTTAATTTGTGTTCAGAAGATGAACGAAGGTCTTGCGTGTTTGGAACAACATGAGGGTAATTAATAACAGCATTTTCATTTTGGGGTGAACTAACCCTTTAATGTAGATGTTTCCTTTCCTCAATATCTTTCCTGTATAACACAGGAGTCTTGTGTACATGAAACTTATGTATCCTGATTATTTTAAATTCTATTTTCTGGAAGCAGAAATAATGTTGATTCTAGGAATAAATAAAAATGGAGTTGTTTTTTGCAAATGGACTCTTCATATACTATATTATTTTATATTGTTGTGGGGAAAATGTAATGGAAAAATCATAACGGTGCCTGAAATATGACCTAAACATTCGCTTTTACCAGCATGGGTTTTCTATGCCATTTATTTATTTTTTTGCAAAGCAGCGTTTTATTTAAGCGAGTGATTTTTAGAGCGATCACGAGACTTGAGCTCAGGTATTCATGAAGTTTCTGGGACCTGTTGAGGTACATTCCCTCTCACATGCATGTGCGTTTCTGCTGCTCTCACACACACCTGGGCTCTGTCGCTCTGTAAATGAGAGGATTTCCTGAAATTAAGTGCTCCTTTATCAATCTATTTCTTCTAGCTAATGGCATGTATTGAGGGGAGGAACTAAACTTGCTTTTCCTGCTTGAATGGAATGAATCTCAAGCTACGATCTATTTCTCTAATCAACACTTTCTGAAAATTAAACCTAAATCTATATCTCCAGATGAATATTGTTTGCTCATTGGTAAACTTGGTGACGTTATAGTAAGGTTTAGTATACTACTACAGCATTGTATAAGGTGATTTAACTGCATTACATTTCCTGTTTACGTTGCCAAATTATTTCAGCTATTTCCGAGAGCCCTATGGCCTGCAAAAGAACCAGGAAAAAACAAGCGTAAAAATAACAAACCTTTTACTTTTCAATATCTTCATTAAGGCAAGGAAGTATTGTGTGAGTGTTTCAGGGATGAAACCTGTATTGAGAGGAAAAACTTTTGGTAATTGGTATACAAACTCAGATGTGCATTAATTCTTAATAATTCAGCGGCCCATCGCCAACCATTACTTATTAAGAATATTTACATAATTAAGCATTACCTAAGAGGCATATATTTGAATTGCATAACATGTGATTCAGTGTGTAGCTCATACTGTCCAAAAAATGTATTCGATATATATATATATTTATTTAAGGAGTATGTAAATCTGAAATTGATGATACCACAAAAATAGCAGATAACTCTTAAAAGCCAAGCTGAATTATTATTATTAGTTATTAAAGTGTTACCATGAAGGTATTTCCTCTAGGCTGCAGTCTTTCCTTTTGCATGCATGCTTGCTATCTCAAACTCTTTCTGCTTTTTATTCGGTCCTATCTGGCCTCGTTGATCTTGGTTTGGCTTTTTTCCAGAGCTGGGATTTTCCTGTCCTCTTAACTTCCTCTCTCTGTTCTTTTCTTTCAGTCTTGGTTCTTGTAATGGGCAAAGAAGGGGTCCACGGCGGCGGCCTGAATAAGAAGGCATATTCAATGGCAAAATACTTAAGAGATTCAGGATTCTAGAGTTTTTTTTTTTGTTTTTGTTTGTTTTTTTTCTTCTTGATCAAGTAGTAAAAGTTAGGGAGAGAAAGTCACCTACGTTCCTAAAAAATAAGCTGTGAAGAATTTTTTTTTTTTTTTAGATTTATTTTGGGTTTTTTTTAATTCCCCTTGAAACACATGTAAAGTTTTTGGACCTCTTAATGGCAAGGAAGGGTAATGAATCTTGTCAACAATTGCATCGCTTTTAAAGTTGGGAAAGTCATTTCTTTTTTCCCCCTCAAGTTTGTTGATTTTTGTTCTTGTTTCTTTTTTCCTTGTGTACTCCAGTTTTGGTTTTAGTCATGGGCAAGGAAGGCACACATGGAGGGCTGCTCAACCAGAAAGCGTATAAGATGGCTGATTACCTGAGGAAATCTGGATATTAAGACACCTCCAATCCTAGCTGCTCATTCTGTTAACCCTTCTAGATGGTATCATCCATTGCTTTTCACCTTTACTTCCATTTTGTGCTACCCAAACCCCATTTCTTACCCATTAATGTCCATTTATTGAGTCACTACGATCCCATGGCACGCTTCAGACCAAAAGCTAGTGTGTAAACTTCACATCTTTTTTTTTTCTTTGGGAGTTTGGTCGATTTAACCAAGGGCTTGAGCTCAACTCAAATTCCCATTCCTAAGTCCATTCTAGGAGCGGTCGACTGTATGCATATCTACAAGCCTACCGAATGAACCCTAGTTAGGCCGGACGACATATTTAGCGTTTTCTTTAAAGATAAATATGGCGTCTGTTCTAACAAATGTCCATTTTTGTCATTTCTCCTCAACTTGAAGTTTGTCACATCAACACTAACTGTAAATGCGACACTACCGATTTAATTTTATTTTTATATATATATAATTTTTTTTTGTCAAGTTGAGGCCTTGTTTAGTTGGCTTCACTGTGACTTCTTTTTTTTTTTTAATAGATCAGCAGGTAGCATTTTTTTTCCCCCACCATAAACCCTACAGTTGAATGTTTATTGACATTCCGTCATCACGCTTACTTTGCTAGCTTATGTAATATCTATATATATTTTTAATGAATCTTCAAGACGACTGCCATTTCAGACAGTGGGTATCAGTTTTTTCTTTTTTCAGTCGGACCAATTTTTTTTGTCACTGCTTGGGTTATTTCCGCACTGCCATAAATGCTAACCAACAAAACACTAGCGTCTGATCTTCACGTCAACACTTGAATCGAATTGAACCTGTACTGTCATGACTGTGGAATTAAATTGCCTTCGAGTCGTCAGCGATACAACTGTCTGTCAAAACTTGATGTTTCATCAAGTCCAAATGTTAAAGTGTGACACTCAAATCATAATGTGTATCCTGTGCCATAATGTAGAGAATCTGTTGTTATTGATTCAAACAGCTTCCCGAATGATTCTTCTGTCACTTCTTTGTTCAGGGGTTTTTAGTATCAGCTAAAGTTCTGGCCTTGTGGGGTATTTGTACAGGTGACTCTAGTTCATTTCTTTTCTTTCCCTGTACTCTTTCATACATCTTGGATACAGTCTGATATGTCTGATTTCATACGCATAAAAACAGAAATGCCATAAATTAATTTCACCACCTTGTTTACAACAGATTAAATAAATCTATTCCAACCCAGTTACTTCTTGGTTTTCTTTATTGTGTTTGACGGTTTATCTTTTCTGTTTTTCCAAAGTTTATGTAGATCATGGACCGTTTGTACAAAAATTGGAAAATATTCATGGAAAGCAAAACTGTTTTATTACACATAATTTGCACATAAAATGGAGAAGTGAATGTCACATTAAATCATTCTAGGCTATCAGACCTGCATCAGTTACCAAAAATTACCTGGTAATGAGAAACACTTTTTTTTTTTTTTAAATTTTACTTAAAATGCTTAAATGCTTACAACTGGTTGTTCTTTTTGTGAAGTGTTTACTGGGGTGGGGGTAGGAAACTGGATTTGTTCTTATTTAAATTGGCTAAGGGGTGGAGAAAAAAAAATCCTGGAAAGTTTCCAAAAATATTCTGGTAAGTTTTCAGAAAATTTCCACCCCTTTGCAACCCTATTTTTATTGCAGAAAAAATACCACATTTCTCTCGGGACCTTTTGTTGCACACAAAAATGTAAAATATTTATGCACTTCATATTTGAAATTTATACCAAAAAATATAACAGGACGATGTTAACAAACAAAATATGGCTTTTTCTTTGTTTCAATATGAAAGATGTGTGTACACTTTTCATTTAGGTCCCCTTTGGTTTATATTGGGTTTATGTATTAGGTGCAGTATTTAGTAGTTAAAACAGGTACTGCAGTCCGAATTTAAAATCTCTTTAGACTCGATGCTCATGTAGGTTGCCAGATTGATGACACAACAGGAACAAGTGCAACTGACAAGAAGTCGCTTTAAATCAATGAACTGATTTATCCACATTTTAATAGGTTTTTTTTCCATTTCTGATCCAGTTTGCTGTGTTTTCCACCACCTGGCAACCTGGGGTGTCAAAATACTATTGGTTAAACCGGCAGTAGGCGGGGTCACACAGACCAAAACAAAAACAGACATTCCGAGACAGAACACACATTTCAAACTGACTCTTTGTATTTCAAGAGAAATAAGTGTATTCCTAAACATCTGCATACATAGCGTTTTATGTATTTATGCAGTCAAAACAATTACATACAGCACTTTTAAACCACTACGTAGATGACAAATTTGACACACAAACAGCAAAAGGTGTAGTATTTTATTCATGAAGAGAAATGAATGTAGACTACTTAGAAACAAGGGTGAGCAGAAACGTATTTACAGTAAAGTAACATTAAAAGGCAACCAGACATCGTTAACAGTTCACATTGTGTTATCAAAAAAAACCCCTTTGACTCTACTTACCCGACTTACTTCCTACTTACAGTATATAAATGATGTGTTATTACCTAACTACACTTCCAAGATCACTTGGTGTTTAGAACGGCTCCGCTGTTAATGTTCAAAACTAAAACGGTGACGTCAGTGTCGCTAATAAAGTCTTAACGTGTCGTATAAAACATGCAGTTGGTCGCGATCGGATACAGGTCTGAGATGAGTTTGGCAGCAAGCGCTAACGACATTCCCAAAGGCGACATTTCACCAAGTTGGCAAAATTCGCACAATTGCGCACTTCACTTAGGGGGGTGGGGAATTGTGACTTATAAAATTTCGCTGCATAGTATTGCTGAACGTTAAACACATTTGTGGCGATAAACTGCAAGTGACGGTGAAACGTATATTGGGATCTCGTTGAGAGTTCGAGTTAGCGTGGGCTACGGCTCAAGCGCTGGCCTCCATGTTGTCGGGATGACCCTGCTGCAGCTGTACGACGACGGTCTCCACCGTGACCTCCTCCTCGCTGTCGGTGGTGTCGCTGCGCTCGTCATAGTCCGAGGACTCGACGTCAGGATGGGACAGCGAGCCGGACATGGTGCCGAAGGAATGGGCGCTGGTGGAGGCCAGAGAGCGCAGCAGGGGCGTGTTTTCCGACACTTCGTTGTCCTCGCCGCCGCTGTCGCCCGACTCAGACTCTGAGTCGGAGTCGCCGTCAGATGGCACGACCTTCTGCTTGCACACGGGGCAGGTCTTCTTGGTTTTGGTCAGCCATGGGTCGACACACTTGCAGTGATAGGCTGATGATTGGTGCAGAGAGAGTTAGCATCACACAGTGTGATAAAGCTGATCTATTACAATCCAAATCCTTTCAATTTAGTTTAAAATTCAACTAAATAAAAGTGATAAATGTGTAATAAAACATGACCTCCCATGACTATACAGTGCACATTAGTGCGTATGTGTGTGCATATTAAATGTATTTATTTATATTCAAATATCTACAAAAATGATTCGAATGACTATTTTGCACTTTAATCCCATGAGTTGTTTCTTCAAATTTATACAAATCTTTTTCCCTAGCATGCCTTTTATTTATTGTATTTATTTATTTATTAATTAATTACTATTAGCAAAAACCGCTCTAATTTTATTAGTCTTACATCTGACAAGTATAAAGTGTACCCTAAGCATTTTTTACATATTAAAAATGTATTCATATTTAAATAAATATCTACTGATAATTGGATTTAAGTCGTATGAATTATTATTCTGCATGTTAATGCCATTTGTTTTTTCCTTAAAATTATTTTTAAAAATTCCTAATGCCTTTAATATTTTTTATTTATTAGAAACAAAAATGCTTTCATAATAATTAAACATTAAACAAAAATAGTGTACCCCAAGTATTGTTTTGCACATTAAAAAAAGTGTTGATATTGAAATAAATATCAATTAAACCCAATTATCAGTAGATATGTTTTGTTTTTTTTTGTCCTTATATGCCTTCATTTATTATTAGTAGTAATTTATTAGCAACAAAAATTGGATTTAATTTAAATTGAAATACATCTTAAAACTTGCATACATAAAGTGTACTTTTATATTTAAATGTAATATAAAATATAACACATTTTATACAGTACATTTTCACACACGCCTTCATTTATCTCAAATATTTACACACTTAAATTTATTTTAATAATTATTTATTAATCTATTAAATGTAATTTATTTTAAAACTGTTATTATTGTTTTTTATTCATTTATTTCTTTCATGTTACAACATTTAATGTTTATTTTATAATTTAGTTTAGTAATACTATTCCTAAAACAAAAACAAATTGTGTGTTGATAGTAGTTTACAATACTTTCACACATTTTCTTGGTTGTAACATTTATTCAAAATTTACATATATTTTGAATCTGAAATATTTAATACTGATTTGGTAGCTAAACGTTTTAAGCAAACTAACTACCTAATTGTATAATTTGCTGATTAAGGGCAGGACGAGACAGAAACTCACCATGTGAGCAGGGAAGAACCCGCAGCTTGTCGCCCTCCTCGTACTCATCCAAACAAATGGCACACACGTCATACGAATCACCTACGAGGAATCAAACAACAGATTATTAATCAATATATTTACATGACATCATTATCTCTAATAGAAGGGCTTCTGATTTTCACACGTGCAGCACATGATTGATAAACGTGGAGCGATTTCTTTCCGATTCTGGAAAACATTCCAGGCTCAACAAGTTCAGGAATTCATCCTGCCCTCCTTCAAATTCCTCCGGCTTTTTTCAGGTCTCTTTGCACCAATGAAGGAGCCGCTCCGCTGATGCTCAGTGTTTATATAAGCAGTAAACGAACACAAACTGCCATGGCTGCGTGTGACCGTATATGGAGAAGCTCATATCTGTCACAGACTCAACGGTTGGCTGAAGACTTCACAGAGATGGCAGGTTTGGAGGTTACTGATCCACTGTTTACAACAGAAACAACTCCACACTTTGTGATGACGATGAGCTTGTGGAAAATTCTTCATTTGCTCTGAACTGATTTAAGGGAAAATCTGTATCTACTGGGTTACACGTTTGAATGGCACTTCATAATATAGTTTTCCATTACCATGCTAAGTTTTTTCCTTCGGATTTTACCATAATCTTCATTTTCGTAAGTTTCACATCAAGTAGACAAGCGATTCGCAATGATAGTAGTAGTAGTATCCAATATTTTGAAAATTGAGAATGAACCCAATTATTTATTTTTTTGACTGTTTTGATTTTGCAAATATTGGCACAGCGCTAGAAAATTAATCAACATGGAGGGCATTGTCTTTTTTTCACTACAATTTAGTTCGATGATATTTCTGCACTGAATTTTTGAGTTGGCACATCTTTTAAAAGAGAATATATTGACATGCATACTATGGTGTGATAAGTAGCATGATAAATCTCTAGATTTAACAAGAGCCTGCAGTAAAGCTAAAGCACCCGTGACAGCAGCTGTGTGTTCTGGGTCCAGCTTCACTGTCATACGCTCTCTCTCAGTGAGCCACACTGCAGCGGCCGGCAGAAGAGATGAATCAGCACAGCAGCCGGATGAAGAAAACCAATGAGTCAGCAGAGACGCCATGAGCGGGAACCAGAGGAAGGTGAACATCAGGGTGACACACACACACACACGTTTGCTGGCCTTTCTCAGTGTGACGGGATTCAAAAGCCTCAGTAACGTTGATACGGATGAAACAACTGCTTGTGTTAAAATGATACAGAGATGTCTCAGTGGGTTAATCTAGCATTTTTATTAATGCGATCATATTTAGGAAGGGCTCTACATTTATAATTTCCATGCTCTCTCTTTCTCTGTCTATATATAAACTGAAGAATAGTAGCCAATGCGTAGTGTACACTTCACAATATTTAGCAAACAGTAAGCTAGAATTCCATTTTAAATCTCATTAATACGATCAATTCTTATGCAGCGAACCAAATATTATTAATCTAAATTCTGTGGTTTACTTTTCCTAGGTTTCCGATGAGAGCAATTAGTAAATGTTATATACTATGTTAATAATAATAAAATATGCTATTAAGACAACCCTTAATATCCATTAGTGGTATCACAATATACAGGTATTGACGAGATAAAGAAATTAATAGTTAATATACACATAATAATACAGCATCTGGTTGTCACTCCAATACAGTAGGTGGTGCTATTGCACCTTAACACTGATGCCACCCATAATAACGAAAACAGATGATGATGCAATATCTATTATTGTCATAACATGTCAGATTATATAACGTGCATATAATTAATTATTCGTTATCATTTTTGGTGTGAATAGGGCTTCTAATAAGAAAGTTGGTGTCCACTGGTGTGGACGATAACTTGATCACATGAGCACTATCGTCTTCTTCCCTATTGGCTGTCGCTCCCGAAAGTCACTCTTCATTTGCATAAAGTTGAGAGATTCTGAACTTTGTCGCGTCACTGGACACGCCCACATCCGGTCGCCAAAGGCCGCTGTTGCTCTTGTCGCCGGAAATCGCCAGCTCTCCATTGAAATGAATGGGATCGCGTCGCTTTATCGTCCGCTGGTGTAGATGCTAATATAGCTATCATTATAGCTATATTAGCTAGATATAGTTAGTAGCCTATAGATGAACAGTTTTTTTTACACGTTTTGAACAGTTATGGTTACAAATTACAAACGTAAAGGTTTTAAAATTAAAAAAAAAAAAAATTCTTCTTCAAATTTTAATAGTTACTTCGATAATATAGTTATGAATTCTATTGGCCAGGATAATTTTATAGTGAAAATCTGATTTCGTGACAGTCCTATTCTCCAGTCTAGTCGTTTAAACATCATTCAAATACACAAGCTGCCTTGCTCATGTCCATATGTTTTGCATAAAGAAAATAAAGCCTATTTATGAACCAATTTTTAAGTACGCGCCCTGGTAGCATTCACTTGTTGCAGATAAATTATCCACATGACATCTAGTAAATATGTACCATGGAAACAATTACCAATGACCTTCACGCTGATGTGACTCTCATTTGCTCTGAATAGCCGAAGCGTAAAAGACTAAACGGACACGTTCAGCTAGCCCGCTGGCTTTAGGAAATCTCCTTTCGTCTGTTTACTGTTTGAAAGTAACCCCACTCTTTCCTTATACTCGGTGAAAGTGACGTGTGACACCTTCAGGAGGAACGTCTCAGCGTCTACTTTCACGTTTACTGGCGAACGCATTTCTAATACGCTACGAGCGAGCTGAACAGGATGCTCATTCATGCAGGCACACAGTGAATGGTCAATGGTCACGGTGTTGATTTGGTTGTAAAATGGGTTGATGATTCACCATGAGGAGGTGGAAAAGCCGAGAGCTGAGGCGCGGGAGGGGAATTCCACATTTCTCCCACAATCTGTTGTGCTGTCCGTCCAGCACGGATAACACCGAATACTGATGAACCAGCAACACGACAGCCCCGCAACATCAAAATAAAGAGGTTAAAAAGGCTCATTCTTACTAAGTATAGAGTGTATATCCAAAGTATACAGTGTTTTTAAGTGATTTTAATTGGGGTCTGACATTTAAGTTCAGTACGCATTAACTTTGTACTGTGACTGACGTTAACTTTGTTACAAAGTCTATTTGTTTTTCAAATTATATTAAAATTACATATATTCAGTATTTATGTTTTTACTTTGAAATGGCTTTTTATAGTTGGAAATTTAGAGGAATTATGCATTTATCAAAGCTCAATTAATTTAAAATGGAACTGAATTTAAAAGAACTGACTTGATGGCATGAATCAAAACTTTAACAGATACTAGAACTATTAAAATCTCTCAATCTAATGGTCAAGCAAGTAAGGAATAAAAATAATTTTACACTACAGGCAAATGTTTTGGCATGGTTTTTAATGTTTAACGTAAAAGTCTCTTTTGCTCATCAAGGCTGCATTTAATTGATAAGAAAATACAGGAAACTCAGTAATATTACGAAATATTATTATTAATTCAAAAAACCTTTTTTATGTAAATATATCGTAAAATGTAATTTATTTCTATGTTTAAAGCTGAATTTTACTGCATTCTTCAGTGTGAAGGATCCTTAGATCCTCACATGCAAATTGTGTTGTTTTTATGTTCAGGTTTTTAATTCATTTATTTACATAATCATTTTAGGATTATTAGTCATTAATATGATTTATAATTTGATCATTTTTTTCATTTGATTTTTTTTAGCATTTATTTATTTATTATGTTTCTATATTTTATACTTCTTATAAATGTTATTGTTCATTGTTCTTCAGTGTCATGCTTGTGGGGTTTCATGAGCTGTTTTGTCTGTATGAATAGAGATAGATAAAGGGAAATGTTTACGGGATGTTGCTGTGAAGCAGTTTTGGTACAACAGTACATGTTGAATGTGTGTTGGTCAGACAAAGTGTGAACATTGAGACATACGCAACTAAGACTGTTCAATAAACTCTGTTACTTTTTACCGCAACACAGTCTCACTCCAACTCGTCGCGTTGTGACGCTTGGTCAAGACCCTTTTGCGTCGCTTTTTGAAGCTCAAGGTACCCCTTTTTAGTCACTTTTCGACGTGAAG
>JAUMHE010000079.1:14139405-14154646 GCA_032359235.1 Enteromius mattozi
AGGTTTAGGGTAGGGGTGGGGTTTGGTGCTCCAATAAAAGTAAAAAATGATATAATAAATTTATATATGCATGCAAATCATTACATTAAGCCAAACAACAGAAAACAATGGAGGACCCTAAAGTCGAAAAGCAACTAAAAAGGGGTACCTTTAGCTTCAGAAAGCAACGCAAAAGGGTCTTGACCAAGCGTCAAAATGTGACGAGTTGGAGTGAGACTTGCTTCTGCTCTACTCTGGCTTTTCTCGGTCAACCTCCTGACTGACAGAAGACTGTTAAACACTCATTTTGATTATCAACAGCTCTGCTGACTAGTTGTTCTGGATCCTGCATATTATCTGGCGTGGAGATCTATGAAGTGTCACATGATCCTTCAGAAATCATTATAATACTGGATGCTGATTTGCTGCTTAAGAAACATTTCTGAGTTTTATCAATGTTGAAAACAGTTGAGCTACTAAACATTTTTGTGGAAACTGAAAAACTTAATGCATTTGAATGTGAAACCACAATTTCTTCTAAGCATCAGATCTTATTTACCTTTCTTATACTTGTGAATTGGGAGTTTCTTCAGCTGATCCTTGCGTAAGCGACTTCTCCTGGCTCTATGTCTGTCCTGTACAAACTTTGTGATCTAAGATTGAAGAGAAAATGTCAGTCAAGACTAAGATATTTGACTGTTTACTTGCATCTTTTTTGCATGCATATATTTATTTATTTTACATTGCACACAATCGTCACTCACCATGAAAACTACAATGAGGATGAGGCAGATTCCAACAATGATGAGGAATGGGATCAGATAATATTCCAGAGGCAAACTGAAATCCGGCATGAGAATCACATGACCACTGAAAACACAAAGCAAGACTGTGAGTGTAATACTGCTTTTATACGACAGGTCTTATAAACAGACAACAATACTTAAAACTCACAGTATGTATTATTTCAATATACATAATTAAATATATGAACCTTTTGATATAAGTCAGTGATTTTGGTGTGGAAACACCGTTTGCGAATACTTCACATTTTTTAGATTTTGTGTGAACAGCAGACTTTCTGTAATGTCATATGACTCTTGGACTGCCAACGCAGCTGAATTCATCAGATGTTTCTGTTAAGTAACCATTTGAACAGTGAAGTATTCAGTAGAGAAATCAGAGCCCTCACCCTTTCTCATAGATGTAATCCTCTTTGAGAGAGTTGGCTGCTTCTTCACCAATAAACACTGAAGGAATGTCTATCTGCTTCAGAATATCCACTTAAAAAAAGAAAAAAAAAAAGTGAACATTGAGACACTAAACACGACCAGATTTGATTCTGATTCACTTTGATTCCTCAAACAAATGAATGTTAAATAATCGAGTGTATTTTAAAATGTAAAATAATATTTATTTTGAATGAATGTCCGCTTTAAAGGAATAGTTCACTTCAAATGAATAAAAACTGAGTTGTTTTTTTAACCCTCCTCCTCCCCAGCACCACCTGTCTATAACTGCTTGACTTCAATCCTACAGTATATTATTGTCAAATGCTGTTAAATCTATAAGAGTTGATTGAAATATGGAAATATGTGGATTATAATGATGTTTTTATCAGAGGTTTGGACTCTCATTCTGACGGCACCCATTCACTGCAGGGGATCCACTTGGTGAACAAGTCATGTAATCTAATGAACAAACAAACTCATCTACTTTTTGACATGAGGGTGAATGCATTTTTAGCAAATTAAAATTTTTTGTTAAAATTTAGTTAGCTCAAAATGAAAATTCTATCATTAACTCCTTACCCTCATGTCATTCCAAACCTGTCAGACCTTCAGAATGCAAATGAAGATATTTCTGATGATATCAGAGAGCCATCTGAGAGTATCACAACGCAACACAAACGCTTTCCACTAAGCATAAACATTACATTCATGCGCATGCTTTCACCCTCAAACGTAAACAGTGCTGATTACGTGAAACACGTTAAAGTGTTGTGATACTCTCTAAAATGGTGGAAGACGTAAGTCAGAGGAGAAGAATGGTAGAGTTAAATGATGTTTTTTGTTTTCTTTGCGCAACAAAAGTATTCTCTTTGCATTGCAAAACTGAAGTTGAGCCACTGATGTCACTGTTTTACCAATGTTTTTACTACGTTTTTGGACCTGGATCATTTCAGTTCTATTGCTGTCTATGGAGGGTCAAATAGCTCTCAGATTTCATTAAAAAAAATCTTAATTTTGTGTTCCGAAGATGAACGAAGATCTTACGGGTTTGAAATGACATCAGGGTGAGTAATTAATGACAGAAGTTTCATTTTGCTGTGAACTATTCCTTTAAGAACGCTGAAGGTTTGCTCCTCTACTTTAGCCTTCATCCTAACATTTTCAAGTCAAACAACATGATGGCTCGAACTTGTGTTGGTTATTAGCAACACAGGGGCAGAGGACTGTGAATCCCAGCATTGTCCCGCAGCAGAACACATGAGCACGTGTCTCCGCTGCATGTTTTATGCATTCGTGTGCAGGAACTTACGATCATTGGATCCCATGCTGATTAAGTCATCAGAGTCCACATTGTGGACAATCGCCGCCTTGTAGCCGGCCTTCTGCGCATGGAGGACCTGAAGAAGGACGAGGACAGAGACAGAAGCATTGTGTTCAGATAAACATGGGCGTCATACGTGCACTCCTTCCACCCCCGCACACAAGTCTTGTGTGACATGTATTGTGTATTCACATGTACACACTGGTTTAGTGTGTTCAAAAGCTCTGATTCGAGGGGATCAGAGTTCCCCTTGAAATGTAAAGAAATTGGAAATATGTGCTTTTTTAACATGACTAACAATTTTTTATAAAATCTATGTTTTATAAAAAATAAAACTTTATTTTAATATTTTTATACAATAGTTGTCATGTATAAAATACATAAACATATGTAATATTTAATATTCAAAAGTGAACAATTTGAACACATGGTAATGAGTAATTTGAGAAGATGGCATTCGTAATTATTACATAAAGTAAAATTCTGCATAAAAAGTAGCGCTATCAAACAATTAATCGTGATTAACTGCATCCAAAATAAAAGTTTTGTTTACATAATAGATTTATATATACATACGTATTCAGTATATTGAAAATATTTACATTTATATACATTTCAGTTTATATTATTATATTATTTATTAATACATTTAATATATAAACGACATTTTTCTTAAATATACACATGCATGTGTTTGTATTTATATATTCAATTCAATTCAATTAAACATTATTTCTAAAGCACATTTAAATTCAACCTTGGTTGGCCAAAGTGCTGTAAAGAGATAAAAGGACAATTAAAAGATAAGAAAAAAAAATAAGGGCAAGAGCTTTGTAGACAAAAATCAGGAATTTGTAATCGATTCGATAACGGACTGACAGCCAGTGCAAGGAATGTAAAATTGGTGTAATGTGGTCTTGTTTGCGGCTACCAGTGAGTAAACGGGCAACCGCATTTTGAACCATTTAAAGGCGAGAAATGGAAGAGAGAAATAACCCAGTGTACAGAGAATTGCAGTAGTCGAGTCGTGTAGAAATAAAAGCATGAATAATAGTTTCAAAACCTTAGGAAAGATAAAAACTGGTACTAACTATTGTATTGATTTGTTTGTCTAATTGGACACCCAGATCCTTGACATCTGAGGTAAGATATGGAGTGAGTGCATCAAGATAAGTAGAGTCTCCATCTGGGTGCTCATTTGGCCCAAACAGAATGATTTGGGTTTTATCATCGTTAAGTAGAATAAAGTTATTTGTGAGTCACAATTTGATCTCTTGTAGACAGGCTTCCAGTCTCTTAAAAGCTGAGTTATCATTTCGTTTATGGGTACATAGAGTTGTGTATCATCTGCATAGCAGTGGTATAATACCCCAAATTTCCTCATAATAGATCCCAGGGGTAACATGTACAGCGAGAATAACAGAGGTGCTAAAATCGATCCCTGGGGTATACCTCAGGTAAGTTGAGCCATCGAAGAGGAAGAGGCGCCTAAGCTCTTATTTAATTTAAACTATATATATATGTACACTTACTGTACTCAACATTTCCTGTAATATCTGACAAAATAAATAGATAAACACAAGACACATAAAACTAATAATTTAACATCAACCCATAAAAATATACTTTAAAACATAACCTTTAAGCCATAAAGTTTTCTTTAATGAGTGTTTACATCAAAAGTAACTTTCAGACTTGATCAGTGAAGACCAGCGAGAGGACAAAACTTGAGTATTTATCATTTTTGCCAAGTCTTGTTTTCGGTGTCGTTTATTTTTACAGCCTGCATTTTCAACTGAGAATTACAAGACCAGATTCTCACTTTTAACATGCAAAACTACTTAAAACACGCTCTAGTGCTGTACTGTTGTGTATATAAAGGTGTGCTCTTGGTCTAAAGTGATATCCCTGCTGTATTGGTTTAGTGATTACTCAATGTTTGCGCAAGCACTGATAAGAACTTTGAAGACATTCCTCAGAAACACACATCAATCACATGAAGCTCACAGACAAAGTATCAGCTGTAGATAAAATATCATAAAACCTAATGTTTTATCACCATTCTCTGTCTCAAAACACCTTACAAAAAGCTGTCAATGATTAACGTTTACTGTGGTAAGGGAAAAACATTTTGAACGCTTCGACAGACATTACGTGACACTGTGTTTGGAAGTCGTCCAAAGTCTCGCAGGTGAACAGAAACTGCAGACAGACCTCTTGAAGTCTTTGCATATCATTTGCCAGCAGCATGAAGCGTGTTCGCAGCGAAGCGCGTCTTGGAGAGCGGGGGCTGCTTTTGCATTTAGGAGCGTATTTGCGTACTCGGACAGAGTACACAGAGTTCTGTGTTACCCGTGTTTGTAGTTTTTGGAGTAACAGAAGGATAATTTTTATGTAGATTATGGATTTAAAAAAGTCATTTATAATTGAAAAAAAGTTTATAAAAGATATATATTTATGACCAACATAGCAATTTATAATATTTCATATTATCAAATAATTTTAAGTATTATAAATTATAATATGTATAATATGTATTTTCTAATTTGTAAAAAAAAAAAGAGGAATTAATATAAATTATAGAATTTATAAAACAATATAAAACTAACACAAATTATAACACTTAAAAAAATAGTTATTTATTTTATTTTTTAAAGTATTTTGTATTATATTTTTTGTACAAATAGATTTTTATAAATGATTTATTCTATATAAATTATATTATTTGTGAATACATTTTAAAATACATTTTTATTTACAAAATATGTTTTTAAAAACAGCCTTTATATATTTTTATAACTTAAATACGTTCTTTATAAAATGATTTTTTTGAATGGGTCAAAGACGAAAAAGGGTTTAACCATTAAAAAAAAAAAAAAGTGTAATACTGCTTTAAATTGTTGTTGTTTTTCCCAAAAACATTAAAAAGATTTCTGTTTAAATTAATTGCTATTGCGCTTTTGTTTTCCTAGGTTTTTCCCATTTGTCAGTAAGATTTTTTTACTCATTTCCCTTATATATATTTAATATGTCAGAATAAGCATGTTGTTTGAATTTTTACATAAATATTGTGTTACACTGAATGACAATTATTTCAACCAAGTTTTGGCATATTATTCTACAAAATCTTATTTAAAACCTTAAAACTAGACACTTCACTTACATTTACTGTGCTTTCTTTGGACATAAAATCACTTTTGTAAAAAAAAAAAAAAAATTATGAGGACATCTAAATTTATATTTTTTAATAACTAAAAAATAACCTGCATCCGTTTCATATGGTTTTGAGATATTTTCATAAAACAACCCCACCAAAAAGATAAAGTTTTCAATGTCAAAAAATAAGTGTCATGTGGTGCAACCATTGAAAAGTTATACTTTCTTGTATATTTTGAATGCATGTAAGTATACTTGTTTATTATCATTATTTAAAAAAAAAATTGACAAGGCAAAAAGTATTTGTAAAAAATAGCATGAATTGTTAATTCATAAATATCTTTACATTTTTGGAGGGGTTGTAAAAAAAAAACTCACTGGACAAAGGAGACGGACCGAAAACAAGCACTCTGGAGCCCCACTGAAACAACTGAAGAGGAGAAGGTCTGCTTGACCTCAGCGATGATGAGCAACACCAGGTGTGTGAGTGGAGTGACTCAAACACTCATGACCACACACATATACACATATACATATATATATATCCTCTGCCAGCATACAGTCGGCTGTTAAACTGCTTTCCCATGCTACCGGATGATTTCATGTCCTGGCACAGAGTCAGGTATCGTGGGGGACGTTCAGACACGTTACTCTGCATCTATAAACACACATTTCCCACGTTCCCTGTGACTCTGTAGATCTGAGGTGTCTCAGACGGGCGAAGCTCACCTTGACGTCAAAGTTGCAGTCAAAGCGCTTGATCAGCACTATGAAGGCGCTGCTGAGGTTGTCCCGCAGCGGAGGGGGGTCGATCGGCACGCAGGCATTCTCAGGACGGGCCCCGATCAGGAAACCCTGAAGAAACAAACAACATCAATATCAGCAGAGCAAAAGACTCCCAACGGCTCCCTCTGCTGGACCAAACACACAACTACAACCACAATACAGCTCTTCATCAGACACCTTCAGTTCGAGACACGGTATACGGCTTCATTTTTGACGGATTGGCCACAGTCATCAAGAAGAAACGCTTAAAGGTCGCTCTATCAAGAGAGACACTTACTGTTTTTAAGGATGGGTTTTTGGGCTGTGAAAGCAGGCAGGCATGAGGCCAGCACATGACCGAGGATGAGTTAAAGTAGGCCACAAAAACAGAGGAAGACACAGAAGCATTGCTTTGCTGAGCGTTACAGATGATTTATGGTCCGTCAGCTGACATTACGTCATCTAACTTTGTCTGCTTTTACATTTGTGATCTAATGCTGACTTCAAAATGTGTGCTAAAAAACAGCATCATAAAACCCATGAATGTAATCTTCAGTCACTATATAATAATGAATATCAGTATTTCTTATTATGATGTTGTAATGCCATGATTCAATTTGTCTTTAGTTGTTTTTAGGAAAATACAAGCAGCCATTAAAAATTAGATATATTTTATACAAACATATATATATATACACCATAAATGGATATATATTGAAAAATATTAAATAAAACTTTATTATACTACTGTTGTGAGACCAGTATTTTATGCAATTTTAATAATATGCCATAGCATACTTTTTACTATTAAATAAATATATAATAAATGTGTCAAAACAATTTAAGAAATGTTAAACCATTAAATAATGAAAAAATACATTCTTCTATTTTTCTATTTATGCAAGTATGAATCTATCAATTACCATGCATTTTTAGTCTTAATTTACTTTAAAAAAAAAACAAGCTGACTTTAAAAATGTAAAATTTTTAAATATAGTAGTTAATATTTAATTTAATTAATTATAGTTTGATTTTAGTTATTTATTTTTTAAAAAATTAAAACAATGTTGTGTGTAATTGTAATAATTGTCTTAGCAAAATTGTTATTAATAAACAAATATATTAAATACTTATTACAAATATTATATTAAAGACTGCAAAATGAGCATCCATTTTCATATTTTTACATTATAATGTTGTAATGCCTGAATTCACTTGTTTAAAAGGTCTTAATATAGCCATACATTTTTACAATTATTTGGTATTATTCAGTATAGAATTTTAATAATCGGCTATTACATTGTTATTATTAAATAATTATATTATTATATACTGACTAATTAAAGAAGCCTAAATGCACTTTAGACTTCATTTTAGTTTTGAGTTTAGTTTAGTCTTGTAGAAAATAGTATATAACATTAATTTCAGCCATTATTTTTTGTTTTCATTTTTGTCTCTCCAGCTTTTGTTTTCATTTTAGATCAAATTCTAGTAATTTTCTTTCTTCTTTTTTTTACAATTTATATCAACTTAAGTTATAGTTTTAGTCATTTAAGTGCTTTAAATTAAAACGTTAAGACAACATTTCTCATTTTCCTTTAGGTTTTAATCATATATCTGCAATATTTATATTCTATTTAATTTTTAAAAACTATTTTCAGTAATTTGAAGTGCAGTAACAAATAAATAAAACCTTAAACACAGACTTTAGTTGCAGAAAACCTAGTTCTGAACTGGAAAAATGGGCATTCCCTTAACCTGCTGATCTCAAACCAGATATATTGGTATATTGATATATTGTTTCAAATTGGCCCAAAAAAAGCAAATGCAACCACAAACCCTGCATGTCAGGAAGTGGCCTAATACTACTTCTTGTTCTGACTGACGCCCTCGGCCCTCGCAGTTCTTTACATTTATGCTTTGGTGACATAACGCAGCAGGTTGATCGCCGGTCCAAGATGATTTACCAGCTCATGACTAGATTAGATCAGCTGCCACGCTCCAAAACAGAGAGCAGATTAAGCTGGATTTTCCAGCAGGGATTAACTCCCAACACAATATTTAGCAAAAATAGATGGCGATAAGCATATTACGTCATGTCCAGCAGAACAGGACAAAGGTGAACGCTGCTGAATATGAGACTTTGTGGATGACCTCTAAAAACATCACTTCGGTTTGAGCTGACAAAGAAGGGGAAATCAAAACCAAAGGCTGAGCCAAATGGAGAAGCGACACAGATGTGAAGTCATTTTTACAGTTTTTACCAACATATCATCAGGTCCGTGAATCAGGAACTGAAAATTGGCACAGTTCGAGCATAAAAAGTAGTACAATGTAGAACTGTGTTTTTGTTGCGTCTCGCAGAAAACAGGTAAACGCCGATTATAAAAAGAAAAGTTGATACAATGTCTACACAGCATATGTTTACACTGCATTTTAAATCACGGCGAGTGAAGGTGTTTTCGTACGCGTCTAGCCAATCAGCGTACACTTACGTCACTGAGAGTTTCTGCTACTTTTTTTACCCTGAAGTGGGAGCTAATTTAGTTCCTCCAAACTGAGTTCCTGGAACTAAAATCGTTTTAATAAGCAAGTCATTCATTCACTCAAATGCCTGATTCGTGAAAAAACGAGGCAAGTGAATCATTGACTCACTGGATTTGTTGAAAACGTGGATTCACTCAGTAACCGGAGACACACAACGGTTCTTCTGTAGTTTTGACTAAACTTCGTAAGCGAACTTGACCAAAAACAGTCATTAACTTACAAATTGCAAACTTTGTGTCAACTTAACTTACAATTAAACTTAACATCAAAGGATGACGACATGTTTACATTAGGCTGTGAGCGCAGTGCGTGTCAAAACGGAGCGGCTGAGATGAGGTGTGTTCGATCTGAAGCAGCCGCGCGCAGACCGATCGGCGTTTAACATCAAAGTACCACGAGAGAGATTCGAAGCATGCGAAAATTACATATTTTGATTGAAAATGGAGAATTTCGCCGAAAAAGCGACTAGTTTGCAGGTATGATTGTAGGAACTATTACTCAGTTCTGTTGTCCAAATAATATCAAAGATCAGATTCACAGTAAATCGCATTTATTGTCGCGCTATGAAATTTGGTAGGGTTGTGCGATAATATCAAACGATATATTATGCACATTTCGTCAGTAAAGCCCTAAAATTTGGCAAAAACTAGACATTTGAATGGGAACGGGCATGAATTTTTAGTGGCGAAGAAATTTCCCAATGCAAATTTTGAGTTAAAATTTGCAGTGCTGGCCAATAGCAAGTCAAGGAACCAATGGACTTTTATCAAATTTCACGTTGGGTTTAAATTGGGTGAATTTTGACAATCTAACAGCAAGCTACTTGGTTCAGAAGTGACATTGGAGTGGGTGGAAATTCGTAACGTTAGCAACAAGGCGGAAATGAATACCCACAATCCAACAATTTCAGTGGGAATCGTCAGAGTGGAAAAATTGGACACAGGACGAAAAAATAATCCTTCGCAAAAAGCTCCATAGGGATCTATTGTTTTAATTGAAAGGCCTCATTGCGCCCAACATTGACAGAAAACTTTCGCATTCAGTGCGAAGAGGCCTTTATAGTAAAGAGAACATCGTCAGTTGGTGTGGGTGCTAATATAGCCTAACGTTATATATTTATCGTTCTGGACGGGAAAGGTTTTTAAAGCAGCAGACAGCATGAGAGCAGCGCACACTTACGATAAGAACATTATCATACATCAGTGTAAATGTTAATACAACTATCATTATATTTATCTCAGTCGTTATTGTTCTTGATGCGAACAGGGTTTATAAGTGGCTTATAATAAGAATGTTATCGTTTGTTGGTGTAGATGCTAAAATAGCATGTAAATAGACTGATAGATTAACTTGCATCGCAGCCATCTGTTGAGCAATTCAGTGTATTCCTGTTTGATTTCGATCAGACTCGGATCCCTCCACACCTTCGCAAATCACTATACGCATTACTCTTCGTAAAAAACGCACCGCCAGTGCTTTCTCTGGCATTTACAAGAGTCTTTAGACCGTCAGCAGTTAAAAACCTTTAAATCAACATTGTTATAGATGTCAAAACTCACCACCTTCCACAATAAATTACGGGACATTCAATGCTGTAAAAAACATTTGTGTTTTTGGTAAGGACTAAGACAGATTGCCTCAATAAAGCGTTTTAGCCCATTTACTTGTTGAATATCAGCCAGTTACGCTATTAAAGACCATTGGTTATCATCCAAACGTCTCTTAAAAACACATCTCACTGGCTTCTGACCCCTATTACACAATGTTTCCTTAAAACTGAGCAGCCATACGTCCAGCTGATTGTGTAAACCTGTAGTTTTGCAGACCTTCTCTGATGAGATTTCTGCTTTAAAGTCATGAGCTCTGCAGATGAGAGTAAGGTCTCATATTAGCAGAGCGCTGGAGCAGCAGTTCTGGGTCAATCATCTCCACTCGTCACATGGAACAGGGTCAGTGCCAGACTCACTAAACTAGACTCATTCACCACGTTTGAGGTCTGGGGATCAGGTCAAAACAGCTATTTTTAACTTCTAACCCCTTTTACGCCACCAGGGTACAGGTAAACAATCTGGAACAGCTGACTTCTGCATAAGCTCTCCTCACATGCACATCTGGCGAGAGCTGTCATGATTATAATAGTGTAAGCATGGCATATTTATACCACAAGAAGTCATGAAGTAAAACACTCCTTAAACTCACATGATTGTTTTGTTGGTAATTGTACTTAAAATACCATTCAAAAGTTTATGGCTGGTTTTTAATGTGTTTGAAACTGAAAGTCTCTTCTGTTCACCAGAGATGTTTTTATTTCATCAGAAATACAGTAAACAGTGATATTTTGTAATATATATATATATATATATATATATATATATATATAAATAATAAAATGTTTAAGAGACATATTTATTTGAACTAGAACATTTTGTAACATCATAAAATGCATTTACTGTCGCTTTTGATCAATTTAATCCATCCTTGCTGAATAAAAACATTAAAATAAATAAATAAAATATATATGTTTTAAACTGTAGTAAATTACTTATATAATGCATAGTACCACTACATAAAATTACACATTTAAATATTTGCAAGAAAATAAGTTTTAGTTACACTTTAAGTTGCATAATTATTGAAATATTTCCAAATAATTTAAACCTTTCTATATCTCTTTTGTATATTTTACATTAACATTTAAATCAAGTCAACCTGAATATTGTATTATACACATAATAATATTTATTGTTGTTACCAAGGTGATCTGATCAATGATGGGCGAGAGAATATTTAAAAAATGAAAAATGAAAAAATAAAAAATAAAATATGCCTTTCTATATTTAATTAAAATGCACTTCTTTTTTTTGCATGACAATCATTTGTAAAAACTTAAACTATGAAAGTAGTTAGAGATTATATAATCATCATCATTATTTATGTAAAACACATAATTATGCAATTATCAAAACACACCTATCAGGTACAAATGCCATGTTTTACCTTTGCATTTTTTAATAAACCAAAAACTTCACAGACTCTACCAATAAATCTTGTCTGATCACATAAAAACCGCAAGCTAAAGCAAAATAATGGCAGATCATTAGGGTAAAATTCGTCAATAGTCTTTTTTTTTTTTAAGATACTGTATCTTTCATCAATGTAGCGAACTCACCTTTAGTCCTTCACTGGGCAGCCTGTAGCCAAATCGAGCTGGCAAGTCATCAAAGTTCTCTGTTTTATTGTCAAACGAATACTGAAAAACAAACGCAACCATGAATTACTGTCCGACAACCGTGTGTTTAAATGCTGCATATCAATTTACTGCTGCTGCACACGTGTCAGAAACCTACAGCTGATATATCGGCCTCCACGGGCAGGAGGTTGAGGAAGGCAAATATCTGCACCGTGAAAATAGTGTAAATCTGTGTGGCCGAGAGCATCAGCATCCCCAAAGAGAGCAGCATCTTAAGATCTGCGTCAATTACACCTGCAAACGAAAGGAAATTACAAATTAGGCATCAGCAGAAAGTCCCCAAAAAAACATTTCCTGTTTCTGAGGGCCAGCGCAACCCTGTTTGTCCGTTCAAAGGAAGCAGATGATCAGATATACTGTGAAACACCGGTTAAAACAATATGCAAATTGCTAATGTTTCAAAAACAGAACTGACCGCAAAGATGTCCACCGAGATGCCATTTTGCCTGATAATGATGCAAATACAAGGCTAAGAGGACCACGATAGGACCAAAACGTTAATTTACATGACCCCAGTGTAATAAAAATGAAACGCTTTTCTTTTGTGCTTTTGAAAAGTTTTGCGCAAGACAACCAATGCTGTTAAAACAATTCTCGTTCACACAGATGCGCAGAAACAACTAAAAACAGTGTACTATTCATGCCAGGCCAGTAGTTGGCGACGTCACTTTGTGAAGAAACGTTAAGTGAACACGAAATTTGCGTTTATCTTTTGTTTTTGTTTGTTTGTTTTGTTACATTGATACAGAGAGAATAACATATCGTTTTTAAAAACGTGCACTTCGAAACCTGTTTTTCCAAAGTTTGTGTTTTTTAGGCCCTGAAACTCTGTTAAACGCATTAAAAAATATTCTTTTTTTGGTTGAAAATGCCTAAGCCACAAAACAAACCAATAAGTCAATATTATTATTTTGAGCCAAACTGACAATAAGTCAGACCAATAGAAATAAACCTTGCTTATTTGGTAAATTTGTTTTATGAAACAGGCACCTATATATATATATATATATATATATTTTTTTTTTGTAACACCGTTTGTTGTCGCTATTCTCACATAAATACTAATAAGCCACGCCTATGTTTTAATAAGCCACACCCACACGATACCAACCAAACCCCATATTTCGGCATTTATAGCTGAATGAAAGTAATGTTCACTAGACTCTGCTAAAATATGGATATTATAAAAGTGTGATACAATAAATGACTACAAAAATACTGTAGACACGGGTACAAAAAAGAATTAGCGTAAAATGAGTTAAAAGTGGGCGGGTCAAGAGCAACTTACACAGTGAATTACACTTACATTTAATATCTAACACTTAGATTTATTATTAAATGCATAAGGAATATAATTTAACCCCCCAAAAAACCTTTAATAGTCAATCTAAATGTTATTCTTATATCTAATCTAATTAACTCACGTGATGTAAAAACTTCCTTTTTATTCAGACAACGAGCTGTAAAAATAATAATAATAATAATAAATAAATAAACGGTCCACGATCATATAACCATAAAATTCAATCTCGTTTCACTGACATCTGCTTTCTTGTTACTCGAACTGATTTGTAATGTCCTAAATCACAATGGTTTTGGTTGTATTAGCACGATGCTAACAGTCAACGCAAACCGGATGAACTTTAGCTTTACTCTAACGATCTGATCTTTAAATCTACAGCACGTCACCAAAGTATACGCATCAAAAACACATCTAGATATTCACACTGGCACGCCAAAGGAGAAAACGACTGCGATCAAAGAGCGCAGTAAACTATCACGTTAACGGCGTGACTGAACCTCAGTCCGCAAACAGAAAGATGGAGGGCGCGTCAGCGACTTACCATTACATTAGATGGTGTTCTTTAGTCCAGGAAGATAATAAACCCCGATGACATTACGTTAGAGTGAAATTATGACTGCTTCGCACGACCTCATCTCGTCCGGCAGGCCAGAATGTCAACAGAGACCCAAACACAGTCCTCCTGAACGACACACACAGCGCCTCCTAGCGCGCAGACGCGGAGTCAACTCAACCTGACTGACCACACTGGACGGTAACTAACTGACGACTGTATATTTAGTCTTATGTATTATTTATGTAGGGTTTAATTTAGAGGATTAGTTGTGTAATCATCACAAACAACTGTGATTGGGCCAGTCTGAGCAGCGCTGAGAAAAGTATCAGGTAAACCTTAGTATCGTTCAAATATACATTACTATTTAAACATGTTACATGCACCGCCTCGGCTGCTAAACTGAATGTTGTTCAATCTCTTAGTCTAGTTCTCTGGGGACCAAACGGCTCACATGCAGCGCCCTTTAGCGTTCATGTGTAGAACTTGTGTGAAATCACGCTCTCTTTAGCTAAAAGGGACTCTTTTTTTATATAATTTTGGCATTTTGATATTTTAGCAAGGTTTTCTCTCCAGTGACGTTAACAGAAGGTTCATGCAAAGTAATCTGGTCTTTGATAACATTCTCAAAACTTTACAAACAACAGTGTTTAGATGGTTAAGAGAACATTCAAGAACAGCGTTCCTATCATGTTACATTTGAACATTACCTGTAACATTCATATCAACAAGAAAGAAAAAACACTTTTTGAATTAAACTGGATGCTGGAACTTTAGCAACATGTTATCGGAAAATATTTTCGTTATCTGGAGATATTTATCGCTGTGTGCGAAATCGCAGAAGTCGTCTCTTCTGAATCAGAGAAATATGCATAGATCAAGCAACAGCAAAGAAACCAGGCTTAGTTGGGTCCAGTTCTCCTCTGGCCGGACGCCCAGCACCTAGTCTCCAGTTCAACATTAAGCACATGTCAGATTCAGGGGCGGATTTAGTGAATTTGGGGCCTCAGGCAAATATAGGAATGGGGCCCTATTTTTGCAGACATTATGGGATTCTGTCATTAACATTTATTCATTTAGCAGACACTTTTATTCTTTCATGTTGCAGACCACGAAATAGCAATTGATTTACAGT
>JAUMHE010000079.1:14188175-14201593 GCA_032359235.1 Enteromius mattozi
GACATTATGTAAATATGTTACTTAGTGACGTGGATCCGTAACAGAAAAAGATTCGAATTGCTAACGACTCGTTTAGGTGAATGTGAACCGACTCTTTTTTTTTGATAGACAAAAACTTCATTAATCGTGCACTGTCGGCGTCACAACTTTGCAGATAGTTTATGTTCACATACAAGCACATACATGACACACTGCACGAAAGAGCATATTTGAAAACGCATAATAGGGACATAAAAGTGTGATTTTGGCGCCTCTGGTGTCACCAAATGGAATTGCAAAAATACTGAAAGGCTCTTGTTCACTATATGCGTGTGTGAACATTTTAACGGATAAATCTTGACCATCTTTCATACTAAAATGTGTTCTGCAGTTAAGCAACAACTGAAACCAAGACATATGCAACGACGCGTCGTTCTAAACGTGTTAAGATTAAATTTAGCTGTATTTTAGACATATTGTATGCAAAACACAGTAAATAGGGAAGCATGTGAAAGTGTTGACATGTAACCAAGTTAACTGGGATATCGATGCCACCATCCTGAGTTCATAAATAACAGGCTAAGTTGGCAATTCGTTCCATATGTGTTGAATGTCGATGTGTACTGTACGTGGGGCCGTTTGTGCTGCTGCAGATGTGCACCGCCAGTGTTTTCTAAGGGCTGCGTGCACCTGTGCGCATGCGCTGTGTGTTTAATGCAGTGCTGGTTTTGTTTGTTTTTCCATGCCAGTATAAATAAGCTCTGGAGGAACAGGTGTTTGAAATAATTCACCAAAATGAAGTCTCGTGAACTCGGCTGGTGATAGATATGCAAATAAAGCTCAGTAATGAACACACTCGATGAAACGGATTTAAGGTCCGCTCTGAGTATGATTTCTGTCATTTTGCTTTTGTCTTTGACTTTCAGTTTGATGTTTTATTAATGACTCACTGGCACTAATTTTAGAGTTTTGTTTGTTTCAGCGGGCCATACTTCAATAGGATCTGTCTTTGGCGTTTGTGTTGATTTTTTAGTGAATGTTGATGCAGGTGCGTTTCCCATCCATCAGTAGGTGGCGACAAACGACAAGAATCACTCATTCAAACGTTTCGTTCGAAAGGCTGATCAGGATCAAAATGAGCGATTCGTTCATGCAATTTACTCAGTCGATTCATTCAGGAACGCAATTGATTCTGTTTTTGATGAGGTGAAAATTAAACATGTTTTGTCTATAATAGCTTTTAAATTGATTGAAATTTAAGATTGTTGTATTAAAGCAATTCCACACACGCACAATCTGTTGGTCTAAATATTAAAATAGCAATTTTTGTGCGATATTGATTTTACCGTTGTGTTCCTTTAATTTCACGGGTGAAAGGCTCTGATTTCAAACCATTTCTGAGGATATTTACCATGAGGGACGAATTTCTCTTAGCAGACTTAACATAATAATAATTCACTTAATACTTTGCCCACGAAAATTGCTTTACCGTAAGGCATGTCTTTACTGTAATTGGCAATTTGTCCCAACTGTATGGGCTTTTCATGCTGATATCAAACGGTCAGAAGAAAAGTAAAGGGTCAGCGGAAAGTATGTGCTCATATTTTTTTATTTTATGATTGGGGGAAATTCAGTGACCCGATTCGTTTTTGAATCAAACTGTGCACACTGACTGGGACAGACCGCCATTTTGCAAATAGATTTGTGTCTTTGTAAATGGTTTACAAAGCACTTTTGCATAGCTAAGCAGTTTCCCAATGTTTTGTGTGTGTGTTTGTAGGTAACCCTCCCTCAAGCCAGAGCAAAAAGAACATGAAGCAGCGCTTCCTCAAACTTCTGCCCTGCTGTCATGTGGACTCCACACCAACTGTCAGGCAAAGCAAGTGACCGACTGTCTGTCGCTTTCCTTTCCTCATGTTCTTTGTCTGTAACTAATTAGACATATCTCTAAAATGCATTTAGAATTGTTTGCAGTTTTTTGTATAATATTTGCTTCTTTTCATTTGCCATACAGACAGTATAGAGGAAGACTTTGAGCTTGCAACTGTGTGCTACAGACCGGATAGTCTGGAAAAAATGATGGAACAGACCAAATTCTCCAAAACAGAGATACAAGTCCTTTACAGAAGTTTCAAAAATGTAAGAAACGTTTCCCTTAGTGACTTATAAAGTCCTTATTGACGTGACAATAAGTTTGTATATTGCTATACAATTTATAACATGTGTTTATGCTTCTCGTCTACACAAAAAGGGCTACTGTACCTTTAAGACTTCTAAATGTAAATCACCTCTATTGTGATTGGCTAGCCTCTCTACATGTGAACTGAGAAAGGTTACTCATGGTTTGTGGGTTTGTTGATCTTTCCAACACAGTCGCAGGATAGTTGCGTAACAAAATCACATTGTATGAATTTGAACAAAATTGCAATTTTGTAAAATAATTGATTTCTCAAAAAATATGTTTTCTCATGAATTCGGGTTGGGTTTTCCGTGACATGGCTAGGTTACGGTTTTGTGTGTTGGATACTTATTAAAGTGCTCTGTCTCTTTTTAAAATTATTTTCTCAAATAATTTCATTTTTATTGAAGGCACAATATGTAATATAAAATATCCAAAAACCACTTGCGCTGTGTTAAATATTTCATGCAGTTGTGTGCTTACGTTATCTCAAAAGTTCTGTAGGATTTGTAAATTCAAAGAAATTCCAGTCCCTGTTCATTGTCGCCTACGCAATATCCGCGCTATCCTAGTTTCCACCTATGAACACTACGGCAACACGCATGCACAAATGCAGAAGTGCTACAGTAGTTATTTATGGTGCGTTTCGGTATCATGGATCAAGAATCCCAAAAATCGTAGATGTATACAAACTGAGGCAAGAAGATATTGAATGGAGGGAGCTTCGCGAAAACCTGGGACTGGACAGAGACTCCAGTCTCGCGTGTGTTTTAATAGACGGGTAAGCAAATATGTATTATTCATCGTGTAAGTAATAGTCATGTACAAGTGGTTAGGTGATTAAACAGATATAAATGAGCTTTTCATCCGTGAACATGATTTGTGAAAACGACATATCCCAGTGTTCAATGCGTCATCGAACTTCGCCTCTGTTATTGTTTTGAAAATGCAACCTCTAGTGGTGAAAACTTACATATTGTGCCTTTAAATATAATAAATACTGCAATATTGTTCAATATATGTTTGCTTATGAGTATTTTTTCTGTGCCGTAGGAATGTCCCTCTGGATTAGTAAATGAAGAGACTTTTAAGTTAATCTACTCTCACTTTTTTCCTCATGGAGGTGAGTTAATTAATTCATGAAGCTAATCAAATCACTTAATTTGTCCTTTTAATTAATTGAATTTAAAGAGGCCTTTATAAACTCCTCTGTGCTTTTCGTTTGAAGATTCTAGCGCATACGCACATTTCCTTTTTGAGGCTTTTGACAGACACAAGAACGGAGCAGTAAATTTTGAGGTCAGTTTGCTGTTTATTCATATACTTTATATAAATAAATATAATTCATATACCATTTGCATATAGTATTTTTACCAAAGCATATAGTAATATACATAAATGTGCTATATTAGCAATGTTATTTCGATTTTATAGTTAATATATTCTTCACTGTTATCATCATGTTGCATTTTAAAATTGTACTGTCTTGTACATTAACTGGTCTCTGATTTCTCATTTGCTTTAGGATTTTGTGGTCGGCCTGTCAATCATCTTGCGTGGTACTGTTACTGATAGACTGGGCTGGGCCTTTAGTTTGTATGATCTTAATAAAGATGGCTGCATCACTAAAGAGGTACAGTATCACAGATGTATAGACTATCGTCACACTAAACTGTGTCTTTTCAGGTTTATTCTGGTGCATAAACTGGACATTTATGGAAATCCATTACTGTTCTTGTTCAATAATTCTGTCTGTTTTAGGAGATGAATGATATTATGAAGTCTATTTATGATATGATGGGGAAGTATACGCATCCGTGTATGATGGACAGCGCACCTAGAGAACATGTTGAAAGTTTTTTCCAGGTACCTTTAAGAAAGCTGTCTTTTTAATATCTCTGTCTCATGTGACCCTGAAGACTGGAGGAATGATGCTGAACAATTAACATGAATAAATTACATTTTACAATATATTCAAGTGGAAAAGAGTTATTTTAAATAGTAAAAATATTTCTTAATATTGTATTTTTGATCAACTAAATGCAGCTTTGGTAATGCAAAAGAAAAAAAAACCCATAAAAATATTTATTCTAATTATCATTTCTTTTAAACTTCTAATGCTTGCCATGTTTCTGGCGTAATACTAGATCTCCGCATTTTTATTTATTGATTGTTTATCTGTTTGCACTCAGAAAATGGATCGCAACAATGATGGTGTCGTCACAATGGAGGAGTTCCTGGAAACATGTCAAAAGGTATACGAATGACACAAAAACTAATTATGATTACTATATTTTTATGCTTTTGGTATTAAAAAAATAAATAAATTACATGGATTTGGAGAAATGCAGCATTGCATCGCTTTCTCACCAATGGATGTTCTGCAGTGAATGGGTGCCGTCAGAATGAGAGTCCAAACAGCTGATAAAAACATCACTGTAATCCACACCAATCTACGAATTAACATCTCGTGGCGCCAAAAGCTGCATGTTTGTAAGAAACAAATCTGTTGCTAAGTTCTTAACTTCAAACTGTCGCTTCTAGCAAAAAACTTTTCCCAAAATAAAGTTTCCTCCAATGAAAAGTCATTATCAGAATTAGGAGACAAATATGCACAGATCAAGAATTGTTTACAAGCAGAAACAGTCCAAAACATGCTCTAAACAAGCACTGTGATGTTTTTATCAGCTGCTTAAACTCTCGTTCTGACGGCACCCATTCACTGCAGAGCATTTATTGATGAGACAGTGATGTAATGCTACATTTCTCCAGATCTGATGAAGAAACAAACTCAAAAACAAGAGTAAGTGTTTAGCAGATTGCCAGTTTTTACTATTCCTATGATACGTTTTTTGTTGTTGTTGTTTTACCAAATATTTTTGTTCAGGATGAAGCCATCATGGAGTCCATGCAGATGTTGGATCATGTAATATAGCTCTACATGACGGTTTTTGAGAACAGCAACAACTTTGATCTGTTGTGGCGTCTTCCTAATGACTTCCTCCAGAATAAAGAAAAGAAAAGACAGACTGACAGTGAACACCTGAACAGGTGCAATGTGAGCATGCTTACACCCTGAGGACTGAGGATGAGATGATGTCTTTGAAGATCAGCTGTTGTATGCCACTGTCTTTGCATTGTCTATTCCTTTTAATGTAATGTGAAGAAATATTTAAAGCCGACTCAACAACAACAACAACAAAAAAGCTCTTAAAAATGCAAAATATTACGTTTTTTTTTTAATTTGTTTGTCAATTATATATTTATAAGTGCACTAAGACCTTATCACTATTATGTTTCCCACAGAAAGGAATGTGAGAATCCTATAAATACTATCTACAAACATTATTCATGCCAGATGTCATTTGTTTATAGATTATCACGCTTCTTTGAAGTTTATGTATATGCACAACAATTTACAATCAATATCACTGATGGGAAAGATTATAGAACAGTAACGAACTATGCAAAAGTGGAATAGTTTTTTGGTAGATTCACACTAATGGTGTTTTACATTACTGTATTTAGATTTATTTATCCCTTTCTTTTTTATTGTTTTTGGTTCATGTAGTATATTTCTGATAAAACTTTTGAGCACAAACACTGAACACAAACATTGCATTATATATATATATATATATATATATAATCGTTTTTAGACTACCACAACATTTTGTGTAGATAATGCATATTCCATGTGGATTTACCATGTGTTTGCTGAGATGTTTAAGCATGGTCAAACGTTTCAATTTTATTTTATTTCTTTATTATTTTAACAAATAAATTCATGATTGCTATGCACAACAATGTTGACTGTCTTTCTATAAATTCAAAAAAGTTCAATCATAACGCTTATACATTAAATACTTAAATACGTAAGCGTACATATTTACATATAATCAGATTTAAATGACAACCTGATCCCAGATCTGTGTATCCCTAAAACATTTGAATAGACCAATCAGGACTCAGCAAATCCGCCTGGCTCCATAGCCCCTCCCACTGTTCCTTCCCTGTCCAATCATGATTAAGCAGCGGTTAACGCCTCAGCAGCGGCGGATTCAAACGGAAGATGAAAGATGGCCGCGGAGAAAGACACCGATGTAAATAAAAGAGACAGAAGGTAACGAATATTTATTTACAACAATGTTAGTCAAACACTTATAGTCTGAAGATACAGTAAGATGTGTACACTTCTGAGTAACTGTAAAAACGTTGTCGGGGGAAGCAGTGAGGTAGAAACATCGTGGTAACTTTGAACGGTATAAACATAGTATATAACCTAGTATGTGATCGGGTTGTCTTTTTTCTGGATAAAATGACAATAAAAGCAAAATGTATAGTTAATGGCCTCAAAAGAAAAGATAAAACTTTTGTTTTAAACACGTATGGTATTAAAAATGTATACACTTTTCCATCAATTTTAAAACGTATGTTTCAGTTTCGTGTCATGTGGTGTAACCCTAAAGTAAGTTTGTTTCTTTTCTTCTTCCATATCTTTAATTAGTCGCACCACATGACATTTTAAACCTGAACTAACCTTGGCTTAGTTTATTTAAATTATTGGATATTTAGATTTAGATGTATTGGCCTTGATTGATCTGAAATCTCCTGTTTTGTTTTTGCATAATGGTTTTACCACATGACAAGTTATATTGTTTAAACATATTAATGAAATATCAATCGGTTTTGTTAAAATATATGTTTAAGAAAACATTATGCAAAATTACTTTATATATTTTTTTAAAGAATTTAATTCTTTTTCTTTTTAGAGGTGCATTTTTTACATTATGCACCTAAAAAAACAAAACGAAAATACATTTTTATTCAGAAAAGAGATGTATTTAAGTCACGGTGTGTTTAAATGACATGTTTATATGTTTATATGATGGTTAGAAAACAGTAAAAACCGCGTGATGTCATGATATCTGTGTGTTTGCAGGGGCACGGTGTGTAATGTTGTGATCAGCCAGGAGTCAGGATCGGGCGGCAGTGGTGACAGCCGGCCGCCCATCATCTTCAACCCTGACTTCTTCGTGGAGAAGCTGCGCCACGAGCGGCCCGAGGCCTTCACCGAGCTGGTGCTGAGTAACATCACGCGGCTCATTGACCTCCCCGGGGCCGAATTCTCACAGTTACTGGGCGAAGAGGAGCCCAAGACCCCTAATGGCAACGCGGCCGGAGGCTTCTTCCGCTCGTTCAACTTCCTCAAACGCAAAGGTTTATTTTTTTAAATTTGTAGCCATTTTCCATTGACTCTGTATTCGGTTTCATCCTGCAGTGGGCATTTATTCTTCCTCATGCTTCCTACTAATTTACGTCCGGTCTGTTGTCGATATGCCTTTGAGCTTCTTGTGGAGGCAGCGGTGATTCTTCTGTGGGAAGATTGCAGACGCTATTGACAAGAACTATTGAATAACCTTCAGTGGGAGAATTACGTCGTCTGTTTTGGGGAAGTTCTCTGAAGTTAACCGATTGCTATTCGAGTTAGTTCCCTGCCGTAGGGTTTCGCTATCGACTGGTCGGCTCCAGATTCATTGCAGTCAACAGTAGTGGGTGAAAATTGAAGTCAGGACCTGATTGGTTTCTTTTGTGTGAATAACAGTATTTGGTTCCCAATGAAGGCACTGATACAGAATGAACTCGGCTGTAAATATTAAATAAATTATGGAAGATTACGGTTTCAAAAAAATGCTGTTCTTTTGAACTTTATGAGAGAAAAATATATATCAAGGTTTCCACAACAATATGAAGCAGCACAACTGTTTACAGCATTGATAATAATATATCAGGAATGTTTCTTGGGTCGTGTGACACTAAAGACTGGAGTAACGATGCTAAAAATTCAGCTTTGATTACAGAAATAATTAGTTTTATCATATATTCACATAGAAAGCACTTATTTTAAATTGTAATAAAATTTGACTTTTTTTTACTGTATTTATCAAATTAGTTTAGCGTTTTTTATCCTTTAAAACAATAAAAAAACCTTACTTTAAACGTTTGAACAGTAGTGCACCTTCAAAAGAAAAAAACAATGTGGAATATAATATAAAAATAGGCATTTCATATGAATAATACTTTTTATACTTGAGTATTTTCAAGACATATTTCAAGTGTTTGATTTATTGCAATATATCATGTTGTATTTAATAATTTCATTATGTTATTTTGTTTTTTTTTTCACTAAATCCATCTGTAATTGTTATGACCTCAAATTAGATCAAATGAGAGTGAATTCAACTTTATTATTTGCAAATATATATGAAACATTTATTTGGTAGCATCAGATTTACCACATTTGTAATAGAACTTCAGCATTAAGCACTGTCATTAGAAAATGTTTAATTTTTAACTGGTTTATGTCTTTTGTTTTCAGATAAAGGTGTTGTGTTTGGCATGCCTCTCATGGAGGAAGGAATAGCCCAGATATATCAACTCATCGTGTATCTTAGCAAAAGTGAGTTCTGATATTGTAACATTGATTTGATAAGAGAAGAGACTCTGGATAAAATGAGTGAACCTGGTGTTTAATGATTATTATTTCATTACCAAAATATAATCAACAATACGCATATTTTCCCTTGGCTCTTTTTTGCCACAACACACAAAAACACATGGCTACAGCCGCCAAAGAAAAGATTGTTAAAAGGTCAAGAGTCCAACTAAGGCAAACACTAATCTCCATCATGGTAGTGTCAAACAATAACAACAACAACAAACTAAATCATCTAAACCATAGGTCTTCAACCCTGTTGAGTCAAAAACTTACATACAGCTCCTTTAATACTGAATAAAATGTCAGGTTTCCTGATCACCTGGAATTCTATTGAAATGGCTGGGTTTTGCTCGGCAAACTGACGGTATCTTTTGTAGCACCCACTGTAAAATTCGACCATGTTTTGTCTTTGTGGAGTGAGTAACACAGTAAAGAGCTGGTTGTTGTCGTGCAGATCTGCATGTGGAGGGTCTGTTTCGGGTTCCTGGGAACAGCCTGAGACAGCAGACGCTGAGAGAGCAGCTCAACAGCGGCGTCGACATCGACTTCTCCTCCGGTGACTTCCATCCTAACGATGTTGCCACGCTCCTCAAGAGCTTCCTGGGAGAGCTGCCCGAGCCCCTGCTGACCCAGAAGCACCTTCATGCTCACCTGAAGATCACAGGTCTGCCCGATCATCACACCCTCACCACTGCTCATATTGACAGCTGATTTATCAGAGACTTTTCTGAATTGTTTTAGTCGACTAAATACCATTACTCCATAGTAAATGTACAGTAGATTTAGTGGGTTTATTTACAGTGTAATGCATTCATTAAGCATCTCTGTATAATTACCAAACTCTGTGTAGGCTTGACATTAGGGGCCTGTGTTACTGCACTCTTAAAAGGAAAGATTCAAAAAGGAGCCTTTTGAGGTTCCTGGAGATTGCAACTGTGGGGGAACCTTCACTCGAAGGTGAATTAATGACCCTCTATGGTTCCTTTTTGAACCTTTTTCTAGATAGCAATAACATTATTATTATTATTCATGTTATTGTTGTTGTTGTTATTTTATAATTATTAATATATATAGACAGAACACCATGATTGTCCATAAACGGTTTAATTCATAAATTTATTACAAACAAACCAAAAAAAACATAAATAACTCAATAAAAAACGTTCATTAAAAAAAAAAATATATATATATGACTATTGTAGGTGGCATATTAGTTTTGGCATCATGATACATTAAACTGTTTTCAATGAATATCAGATTGTCTGTCAATTTTGAAGCATATTCAGTGTTGAAGTGTAGCGCTGTGTTCACATTGTCTATTTCACAGACCTCCTTCTCCACTTTCATCAGTATTTCTAGAAGAGACTTTGCATCCAAGACATGTCCCTTTATAAACAGCACAGGTTTGGGTGTATATGATTTCTATATTGTCATTATAATAAAGATAGCCTATAGAGAGGGTGGCAAGTGAAAAACTAAACTAAGCAAATCCGTGATTTATTACCTTTGTGTGACAAATCAACGCAGATTTGTGTTTCTTCGTCCAACTCCAGTAACAATATCTACCCCCACTGCTCTCCTTTGGCACTCGTTGATCACTGTTTGTGCTGCCAGACTCTGTGACGTTTAACCCAAACGCTCTTGACCTCTTTTGATGCAAATCTTGGACAGATAAATCCTCGATCTATAATATACATAAAGCATAAAACATATACATAAAGTATGCCTACATAATAATCAAAATGTTAGTATTGAAGTATCACTGTATTTTAGCAAACCTACCTCTACAATGGTTGCTTGATGGACTCCTGCTAAAACTATCTGTTTTCTTTCTTTGCTGAACATTCTCTGCCAGTTTTTCTTCTCTCTCAAGAACTGGTATTTGGTAACAAGGGCTGAAGACACCTTGTAGTGTTTGCCTGTTGTATACCTGGAAATAGAGAGAAATGTTTTTACCCTCGTCATTCTTTAAAATGATTAACTTACTGTATTGTGGAAATTACCAAGTACAGGTGCACATCTGATCAAATAGACCTTGTCCCGTCAAACAAAAACAATCTTAGCAAGCAATATGTTCACATAATGTTCTTCTGGCATTCATAATAAATGAATAAACTCTCTTTTCTGCCACATGCTCTGTTCTCTGCAGTGCCTCTTCCTAGCAACAACTGCAGCTATTTCAAGCACAAAATTGTAAAACACGCTT
Organism: Enteromius mattozi; assembly: GCA_032359235.1. Classification (NCBI taxonomy): domain Eukaryota; kingdom Metazoa; phylum Chordata; class Actinopteri; order Cypriniformes; family Cyprinidae; genus Enteromius; species Enteromius mattozi. Next base: position 14,199,039 of record JAUMHE010000079.1, read on the forward strand.
TTTTTGGGTGCTGAATAATGGCGCAAATGCCAGTAATTTAATGTGATTTTAAAACGCATTAATTAATTCTACTCTTCTCTTACTCCAAGATATTGATACCCCACCTGATACATCAATAGGCTATGATACAGTTCTAATGTACGCATCTAACCTCGTAACCACACAACAGATTCGTTTCAGATAAATCTCTTCCCAAAACGTTCCTCCCTAACATTTTCATCTCGTTGTCATTCAAAATGAGTTTTTCTTTCCTTTTCGTCTGTGAAAAATGTTGTTGATGAAAGTGATTCGTCAGTGAAATGAACACCACTCATCATCTGTCTGCGCAGAGCTGAGCCTGTTCGATGATCAGGGCAACAAGACAAGTGTCCCGGACAAGGAGCGTCAGATAGAGGCTCTGCAGCTGCTGCTGCTGCTGCTGCCCACCGCCAACCGAACCCTGCTCAAGCTGCTGCTGGACATGCTCTACCACACCGCCAAACAGCAGGACAAGAACAAGATGTCTGCCCACAACCTCGCACTCATGTTCGCCCCGCATGTCATCTGGCCCAAGAACGTACGCTGTTTGCTGCTTTCTTTATAATTCATTAGACCTGGGGGCTAGTATTGTTCTGACTAGTCTAATGTTTTTAGATTTTCATTTTTCATTTTGTTTTAGTTAAAGGGTTACTCCACTTCGAAATGATTTTTTAAAAATGAATCCCTTTACTCCCATGTCATTCCAAATCCATAAAAGCTTTGTTCGTCTTTGGAACACAATTTAAGATATTTTTGATGAAAACCTGGAGGCTTGTGACCGCCAAGCAGTTTTCTTTCTGTACAAAAAGTATTCTCATAGCTTCATAACGCTGATGGCAGATGGAGCATTCAAACGACGTCTTTCATACTTACCTGGACCTTGACGGTAGTAATTGTTTGTCAGTCAACAGGACAGTCACCTCCCGTTTTAACAGTTTATCAAAAATATCTTAAATTATGTTCTGAAGATGAATGAAGTTTTTGCGGGTTTGGAATGACATGGAAATAAAGGGATTAATGACAAAAAAAATTTAAAGGACAGCTTTACACTGCATTAGCATGCTACTCTGTTTGACCACATCATTGTTTGGTACAATTTATTTAGTCCTTTTAGGCCGAACACCAAAAGAGCTTTTTTTTGTTTTTTCTTGCTGTTTTGCCAAGTAATTTTAACTAGCTGAAATAATGGCTAATGTAAATAAATTTTTTCAGTAATGAAAGTCATGTTTGGTTTTTTTTATGGTTTTAGTTAGTTGTAATGCCCCTGGTTCAGGCATCATGTGAGATGTGTGATGTGCTGCTTTCTTCAGATGAATGCTAGTGATCTTCAGGAGAACCTGAAGAAACTGAACAGCGGCATGGCCTTTCTCATCAAACACTCACAGAAGATCTTCCGGGTACTTTTCACACCTCACCTACAAACACAGCTTTTTTATTTCCACATAACTGATGAGACAGTCAATAACATCATAGTAACATGACAATGTGTTTTTTTATATATATATATATATATACACACACACACTAATAGGTTTTTCAGATTACATTATTTTCCATCTAATATTTATATTTTGATTTATTTCAGTTAACAGAACTGGTTTGTCTGCACTAACATCACAAATCAAATGTGTTTTGTGTTTTTTGAAGGCGCCGGCGTATCTGAGGGAACACGCCAGACTTCAGTTCGCAAACACCAAGATGATCCACTCCAAGGTTTGTGTCGTTGGTGCTGCTTCTTCACTAATAGAGATGTTCTGGAGCTGATGCTCTTGTGTGTGTCGTCAGGATGATCTGGAGCTGCTGTCGGCCGGCGGCTCTCCGTTCGTGTCGGCGTGTAAGAGGAGCGGAGCGCGAGTGCGTTTAGACTCGGACAGTCACACAGAAGAGGCGCTCCGAGAGCTCTATCGACACGTCACCGATCACATGCCCAACTCCGCCAAGAAGAAGAAGCTCATCCGACAGGTGAGAGCACACTTCAATCAGTGTTATCATCAATCCTGCTGTTATTATTACTGTTATTAATAGCAGCAGACCATTAATGTTGTTTTTCTACAGTTTCACCAATAGATTAATTTAAATACAATAAAAATCTGTTTATTATTCATTAATAATAGTATTCCTTTATAGTATTATCATTATTATTTTATATATTGTAATATATTAGTTTTGTTTTTTACATCTTTGTTAGCTTTAATTTTCCCTTTAATTATTGTCATTATTGAAAACAAAATCATGCTGCCTCTTCTTACTGTTAATGATGATATATAATTCCTCTGCGACAACAAAAAATAAATCCAAACATAACCACAGCATTATTTTGGGTTTCTGAGCAACACGACAGTGTTTGGTTTCTGAATGAATCATAAATGATTCAGTTCAAGCGCGATGACTCACTTATTTACAGTGACTTACTGCCACCTACTGGTAGTTAAAATTTCATGTTCAGAGTAACTTGGAAAAGATTAATTTCTATGAGTGTGAACTGACCAGTGCACAGAATATGAAGAATCAAAAACTTCAGGAGTCCACGGCAGTCC